>JAKUCV010007332.1:120700-168593 GCA_028386065.3 Turnera subulata
AAAATAATGTACATATTAATTTCCAGAAATTAATTTCAAGTTACATATATATTTTTTCCCAATTAATAATAGTTTCCAAAACAAAACTTAATTATTTACCAAAGTATGTACATTTATATTTTCTTCAAAATACCAGAATTATTTAGATCATAATTTTCTCAAGGTAATTATATTTTTTTCAGATTTTAGTTAGATTCCAGAAATTATAATTACATATTTATATATATATATATATATATATATATATAAAAAGAAATCCGGGCTGGGCTGAACAGGACCAAGCCCAGGCAATGCACAGTGCAAGCCCAAACCCGGCCCAACACCCAAGCCCAAGCCCACGGTAACCCACAACCCAACAGAAACTCGCGACCCGGAAAACACACGGGTCGAAGGATTCGGGTCTGCTCACCTCGACGGGTTGTGCAGCCGCGGCGGCGACACGGTTCGAGGCAGGAGATGGCCAACACTCCCACAACAGCGGTGGTTGCAGGCGACACCACGGGCGGTGGAAGCTCGGCGCGGCGACGTCGGCGTGAGGCGGCAGCCTGGGTTGAAGCAGATCCGCCGGGTCCTCGGCAGGTCAACGGCGCGTCAGGGGGCCTCAGGCGGTGGAACGCGGCGGAGACGACTTGGTTCAGCTCGCGACGCCGTGAGGAACACCAGGGTGGCGGCGGTGCGTCGAGAGTCGCCGGGGAACGCGTCCTGGTGCACAGTAACGAAGCGCGGCCGGGTGACGATGAACAGTTTTTTTCTCTCTTTTTTTCCATTTTCTTTCATTTTCCTCTTTTTCCTATTTTCTTCTCTTTTTCTCCGATTTTTCAGTAATTATTTTTTCCCTTTTCTTCTTTTTTTTTCTTTCATTTTCTTTTCCTTTTTCCCTCTTTTCTGTATTTTTTTCTGTTTCCTTTTTTTCTTTTTTTTCTTTTTCTTTTTTTCTTTTTTTTCTTCTTTTTCTTTTTCTCCCTTTCTTTCTTTTCTCTCTTTTTTTCCTCTCTTCCCCTCCACCGGCTGCCTTCCTCTTCCTTTTTATAAACTGAAAAACACTATTGATCATGTGAATTATCAATAATGAAATTCGTCCGCATTACGGGCGAATCCGATCCGGACCAGAAAATAACAGATACCTCCTTAGTTATTTTCCGGTGTGATTTTCCGAGAAATTCCGAAACCCGAAAAATACCAACTTAGTTCCGAAAAATTCACGGAAAAATCGCGAGCGCCGAAAAACGACTCCCGATTTACCTTGAATTAATTACCCAAGATTAATTCAACAGTAAATCACGGTAAATAGACTTTTATAGTCCGGTAAAAATCCAAAATTTTTACCCGGTAAATAGACTTTCTTGAAGCCTTTTTAGCTTGGAGTTTTTAATGGATTTGATAGTAATTTTATTTTTGTTGTCCATCTAGAATCTAGAATTTTGCCTCAGTTAATCCTGGTCGGACATGGATAGGATTTTCTGCATGTGTAAAGACTTGAACCCTAAACTTTATTTCAGCCAAATCAAGTTGTTTATTACTTTTGAGTGGTAAAAAAAAGAAGTCCCTTACTACTTAAACCAATTCCCAAATAGAAAATAGATTCTTTATCATGACATATAATATTACAATATTGATGTTGTTAGCTACTTTGATAAATTTGGGCTATGGATTAATGATATTCTAGTCGTATTTCAACCAGATTAGATATGTTTATTTAGCATAAAGAAAATATATATGTTATTGTATTTAGTGGTATGAAGTTGAAAGGAAAAAAGGAAAAACATTGGAGGAGTAGACGCGCCAAAGCAGCGTGTGGACAAAGTTGATGGTCTTAGGAAGCTGCCTTTAAATGCACTCGTATTATATGATCTCTGTCTGCCTGTTGCATCCGTCATAATAACTACCAGTAGTATTTTTGTACCCCGAGCCCCCCCTCTCCCTCCTCTCTGCTTCGCACTTTCTCTCTTTCTTTCTTTCTCTACACTCCAAAAAAAAAAAAGAAAAAAAAAAGGGAGCAAATGAGTCGTCTTGCACCATTGTCAGAGGAACCTCTAAACGAAGAAGAAGACACCACACACTTCTCCAAGAAGGCTCACTCATGGAATTGGAAGCACTGGCTCAAGACTCACCTCTATCTTGCCTTCCACAAAAAATCTGACCTCAAGATCCTCCTCAGTGTACTAGGTTGTCCCCTCTTCCCTGTCCCCTCCCAGCTCCTCCACCCCAAGCTCCCCATTATTAATGAGGTATTGTATATATAACACCCTTAATGCTAACTAGATCCTCTCTTTGATGACCTTGCTTCCCATTTTCTGTTCTTTTTCTTCTTTTTCTTCTTCTTCTTCTTCTTCTCTCTTTTGGCTCTTTTGATTTGCTTTTTCAACTAATTAATCTTGCCGAGCAATGAGCATTAGTAAAACAAAAAACTCAAGTTTGCCCCTCTCTATCTTGAACTGATCATTCTTTCTTTCGGTATGTTATGTTCTCGCTAATGGTTTTCGTTTCTAGTGATCACCCCTATTTTCTTCGAAACGAATAATACTATTTTTTTCCGAAACTAATAATACTTATTTCTGTGCCATTTTCTGAAAAAGAAAAGAATAAATACTGCTCGCTGGAAATTCAAAGGTTTCCTGCTGGCTAGTTGGCATACTAAAAGCAGAAGAAGAATCCTTACAAAGTTAAAATGGTAAAAAAACACTCTTTCGGTCCATCAAAGAACCATGAGAATTTGCACATACACAAAAAAAAAAAAAGAGAATCTGAGGCAAAAAAAAAAAGAGAATCTGAGGCAATCGAAAAGACTCTTTTGGCCTGGGTCTAGTTGCAACTATAAACATTTTTTTGGTTTAAATCTGAGGATTTATTTTGATATATAGAGGAGTAAAAGTAACCATATATATGTTCACTTCTTCGGTGTTCCTTTTCGTGGGATAAATTACGACATGAGTTAAACCTTAAGAACTGTGCCTTAAAAGTTAAATCTAGCTTGGTTATGCTATAATTAGGAAATACTTAGTTGTACTTCGGCCCTCCTAATTTACCAAAAAAGGAAAATACTTAGTTGTATAGTTGTTTTCTTGTGCATATGGGGTTGTTGATGTGAAAAATGAAATAAGTTTGGGGAAGACATTACAATAACGTAATTAGAAAATGAAAACGACCAATACTTCTTAAAAATATTTTTGGTAAATTTATTATGTAATATTTGCCAACATAATTTTGAAATTTTAATAACCAAAAAGGTAATTGTTTATATACTATTAAAACATATCGTTACAAAAATAAGAAAATGAATACATTATCCAATCATTTAAAGATAACTTAATTAACCAAGAAAAAAGAAATACAAATAATTTAAAGTAGATGAAAGGCAATACATCCGAGCATATTGGTTTTAGATTCATACTAAGAAAGCACAAAAATACTTGAAAATATTCTAAGATTTTCCTTTGATTTGTTTATTTAACTCAATGATTAAGAACCTCATACAAATTTCCCTCAAAAAAAAAAAAAGAACCTCATACAAAGATAAAAGCATACAACAAAGTTCAAGTTTTGTAATCTAATGATTGTTTTAATTGTGATGTGATAATTATCATTTTAAGTATGGTAATCCAATTACTATTTTAATTTAATATAAAGATTTGTTGTAAATTATCTTGAGATATTTTTAAAATTATATTTATAACGTTGTCTGATTCCTTATTATCAGTTTTCTAACTCTAAAGTTTGACATTCTAGTTAAAGGTGAAATGAAATAACTATGCACATCTTTTTTTCTATAGTTTGAGCTATGTTGTCTTATTAATTTATTACATATAAAACTATACAACTATCAATATATATTTCTAATTTTTCACTTTTTTAAATTTTTTTTTTAAAACTCCAAATTTAGCTATAGAATTATATGTAAAATGAAAACTCATGTCTTAATCAGTCTATTAATTATATATCCTTACCAACTAAACAAACATCAGATGCCACGTGTTTTCACAAAAAAGGATAAATAGCCTAGTTTGTGATATAAAATTGTGGATATGGGCGGCTGAAAAAAAAAAAAAGTGCGAATGGATATTTTTCAATAAAGTAGATGGAATCTTTGGCAACGAAAAGATATTAAACACGCCCTAGCAAAATGACTTTTAAGTGACATGTAGCACTTAGTATTCTTTTTGCTCATATAAATAAAGACTGTATACTTACACAAACTAGATTGATTAAAGACAATTTTTAGCAAATTATTTGAGAACGAATTGAAAAAAGAAAAGCAACTAGGAGATACTGTAATAAATATTACACTTAAAATTTTGAATGAAACTAAATTTTTGAAGTAAATTGAATGAAACTAAATTGATTGAACACAAACCAACAGTTTGTTGTGATTGGGCAAAAGAATGAATGCCATTTATTCTGTGTTACCAACTTATATGTAGTCTAATTAAGTTCAGTAACAAGGTTAATAAAAATAGCCGTCTTTGAACGACAGGTATCCTCGCAAGCTCAATACATTATACAACACTTCACCGCGGCAACTGGGTGCAGGAAACTACAAGGGAAAGTGAAGAACATATTTGCCACAGGAAAAGTGACAATGGCCATGGTGGACGAGCTAGCCGGCTCGGCTGCAACCACGGGAGCCGGAGCCGGAGCCGGAGCAGTGATGCAGAAGGGTTGCTTTGTAATGTGGCAAATGGTGCCTAACAAGTGGCTAATTGAGCTGGTTGTGGGTGGACACAAGGTTGTTGCTGGTAGCGATGGCAATTTGGCTTGGCGCCACACCCCCTGGCTCGGGGCTCATGCAGCCAAAGGTGGGGTTCGGCCTCTACGCCGGGCTCTTCAGGCAAGTTGGTACTATAAGTCTACTCTCTTTTTTTCTTTTCTTTTTTTTTTTTTTTGCGTAGTAGTAGTATTATAGATGTGACTCTCTACCCTATGCTTTTAATTTCACTCTTCCTCTTCTTACTAGGGGGTAGTTGATTTTTGACTTTCATGTACAGAGCGTACTAGTGTAACGCAATTAATTACAATTATTACAATGTTTGGTGGGAGCTTTTTTTGTCTTATTGCACTGCTTGTCAGCTAGTTTTATTGGCTACTACTCTATGTAGTGACCTTCTACGTGCATAAGTGGAGGTGACAATGGTACATCTATTGTTTCTAAATTAGCAGCCAGGTTGGACCCTGACAGTAATAGATTCATTCATCTTAGAGGGTGACGGGATTTACTGGTGATCACAATTGATGGCACAAATTGTGATCGACTTTAAGCCTTAAAATATTTGGTTGGCCCTCTTCCCTGGATCAGATATTGTATAGTTAATTATACTCTCAGGGAATCTGAAAGGATTGTAGTTGAATAGCTATAGGCCTTTCCTCATGGACTCACAGGATTTCATATATGTAAAGGATTGAGCATATGGTACTTATAATTGGTCCTATACGTGCAGAGAGAGGCATATGCCATAGCTAATAGGTGCGTCGTGGCCTCTCTTAATTTCCAAGATGGTTAATATTCGCCTGAGATCAGATCCAACTACGCCCAATATGCCGGATCTTGTTTCCTCTGCACTTGGTTAAGGATGGAATCAACCAAGGCATTTTCTGGGACACCCACCTGACCTGACTGCCCTTAGCTATGTAATGTAGATGAATTAGAGATCAGAACGCAATAATGATTCGTAGATGAATGACCCTTATCCAAACATTTGGCACTTTTAGCTGGTTTTTGTTGCAATAGACAGACCATTGAAAATTCTAAATTAATAGGCTTGGCTTAATTAGTCGGGTGATTATTCTTTTTTTTTTTTTTTTTTAATGTAAGTAATGTGTACAGCAAGAGAATCTTACTGACCTCATGTTGTAATGCTGGGAATGGGAATAATTTGTGCAGGGACTAGATCCTCTGGCAATATCAGATGTATTCTCCCCAGCACAATACATGGGAGAAAAATGTGTGGCAGGGGTTGATTGTTTTGTACTGAAACTATCTGCTGAGCAAGCAGAGCTAGCCGACCGGAGTGATAGTAGTGCAGAGATGATAAAGCATGTAATATTTGGCTACTTCAGCCAAAGGAGTGGGCTGCTTGTGTATCTTGAGGACTCATACTTGACCAGAATTCAATCCCCAGGAACCTATCCTACCTACTGGGAAACCACCATGGCAACGAGGATCGAAGATTACCGGGCAATAGATGGTGTCATGATCGCACATGGTGGCCAATCAAGTGTCATGATCACAAGGTTTGGGGACAATTTGAAGGCCGGCCTTTCTGTCACCAGGATGGAGGAGACCTGGACCATCGACGATGTTGCATTTAACGTACCTGGACTCTCCATGGACTGCTTCATTCCTCCTAAAGAAGTGCAGAAACATTTCCCACACGACAACTTTGATTGGAAATCACCTTTAAGTCGGTGATGGGATGGATATTACTTCACCTAAAATGATTACTCTCTGATAATTTCTTGTTTAAACTTTGGCCATGGGTGGTTATTGTGAAATAGATGGTCTTACTCTTATTTGTTTATGTATACCACAACCACACATAATATGTAACATATTTTGGACCTATTATAATCTTTATAGCTGTTTCTTTCTTTATGCAAGACTTAGCTAGATATGCAGAGGTCATCTTCTAATGAATGATTTTGGCATCTGTGTGTGGAACTTGCCATGCAAATGGTAAGTACGTTTATTTTGTTCAACGGGCAGTTTTGGAAGTAATCTCTTCTTTTCTTTTTCTTTCTTTCTTTCTTTTTTTTTTTTTTTTCAAAACAAAAGAGGAGAATAAACACAGAATTAAGCAATAGAGTTAGCAACTTGAAGAGATTGTGCTATGAAGCCAAGAGAACACATTTAAAATAACTTAAAAGCTCCAAGAAATGAAAAAAAAAAGACAGCAAAGGCGGGTAGTAGTGGTAGTTTTAAAGAACAACAACATCTAGTCCATATCAAAGTAAAAATTTTTGAAGGAAAGAATGTCACATTTAGTCCGTTATAGCCGTTGGGTTTGGTGGCGTATCAAGAAGAACCCAGGTACCCAAAACAGGGAAATCCAGGTATCCTCCTTCTCCACCGCAGCAGCAGAAGAGGAGAAACCCGCTCCACCAGGCCCGCCGCCTCCTATCCGGGTCTCGGTCACCGAGTCAGCTGGCAGAGGCGTGTTCGCCACTCGGAGAATCGGTGCCGGAGATCTCATACACACCGCCAAACCCCTCCTCACTCACCCTTCCCTCTCTGCCAATAACGCCGCCTGTTATTTTTGCCTACGGAAGCTAACTCCCGGGGAGTCTCAAGGGCAAACTGTTGCGTTTTGCGGCCAAGACTGCAAAGAGAAGGCCAAGGTGTGATGGGCTCTGTTAGTTACGAACTAGAGTAGGCATTATGTGTTTGATGTTTTGCTTGTGAAACTGACCGATGCTGTCCATATGCATAATTACTTTTCTTGCAACATCCTTACTATTTAATTACTTTTCACGCATGATTAATTTGTAGGTGTTTTACGATGTTGAGGCAAAGGCAGATTGGGCAGCTTTTGATGAGTATTGCCGGTATGCAATTTTCTTTAATCTCTTCTTTTGTTTTTGTTAAGGCCAGGTTGGGCAGATGTTTGAGTGTTTGTAGGAAAGAATTCCGTGATCAATTAGCTCCCTACCTTCATTTTCTTCTCAATTATTATGGTTGTTATCTATGGCAAAGAAAGAGTGGGACATCAACCATATTCTTCCTCTATATCTCACTTTTTGCTCTGTGATTGTGAAGGACACAAGGTCTTAAGTATCCACTTCTGGTAAAGCGGTTGGCTTGTATGGTATTATCAGGAGCAGCAGCTGCTGATAGTCTCGATATACTTCAACCAGCTTATTTAACTCCCGAGATGGTTTTACAGGTGAGCATTTACACAAGCTTTTTTTAATATTTTTTTTTTTTAAAATGGCTGTTACTTGAGATTGTGTGTACAAATTGGTGGATCATTGTTTTCTATTCGCCAGATCTTTTGGTTCTTACTATTATTTGTAGTCCATTGAATAAGGTTTTTCCAGTCTTTTTCTTGTAAGTCCTTTTTCCCTCTTTTTTTGCCTATGTACATTTCAAAGGACAAACTCTCTTTGATAGTTGTCATGTAAACCAATGAATAGGGAGTGGTTACAAATTCTTGCAATTAAGGGGTTCTACTTGGTCATTTTGTTGTGTCCTATCAGAGAAAGTTTATGTTCTTTGTTAACCCATTTCGTGGCATTGGCAATCTCCATCCTGGCCTTTGTAAAGTTTCAAGCTTGTTGATTCTTTTTGTCTTCGTTTCCCTATAAATTGTATTCTGCAATGTTTGATTAAATCTCTTTATGACATAATTTTACATGAATATTTGTTTATCAGTTATGTAAAAGAGCTCATTCTTTTTATCTTCCCATTTTGTTTATAGAAATCTGTGTCTTCACTACTCCACAGTAGGTAATGATCACATATTTAGAAGACATTCAATATGATCCATACTCAGAATCAATGCTTTGGCATTCATCTATAGTGACATTCTTATTATATGCAAGATGGTCACTGATTCTTTGATGCATGACTCTTCCTAGATGCAAGAGGGCTTTGGTTTGCTGAGAAGTAGCTTTTCTAAGGCAAATATTGCAGATGAGCAGATGACATGTATCCACTTGGAAGAGAGTCACATTATATATTTTTTTTAAACTTTATTGCTAGTATTACAATTTTCTATTACCAGTATGTGGTCTTTGACATCTCTAGTCCTAACCAACCAATGGTACAATGGTGTACTGGCTCGGTTACGTATTAATGCCTTCCGTATTGAGTTGGCAATGGGATCATATGGAGATCTTTTAGCATCTGCATCGGCATGTGTTGAAGCTGAAGCTGCCGTGGGGAATGCTGTCTACATGCTTCCTTCCTTCTACAATCATGATTGTGGTAAACTTTTCTTTTCCTTTATTATTTCCCTAATGTCTGTGTGATTTTTTCCATTCAGAACTCCCTCTGTTATGTTTGTGATCTTCTTTCGTAGAGAATTTGTTGTCTTATCTGCAACTTCATTCGCAGAATAGAATAAATGATTTATTGTCAACTGTATAATATTCAATTACAAGCAATATTGGTGTCTACCTCCAAGATCTCTGCCATAGCCAGTGACCTAATAAACTGACTTCCTGATCACTTGCTTCAGATCCCAATGCACATATTGTATGGATAGACAATGCCAATGCACGCCTGAAAGCTCTTCATGATGTTGAGGCAGGTTAGCATAATGCAGCTTTTCATGTTATTATCCTTTTGTCATTTTCCTATCTTTCCATTTGTTAATCGTCTAAGGTGGTTTTACTTTGAAGCAAAGTAGATTTGGGGCGTTTTTAGTATACCTCTCTGTGGCTACTTTAAGAAAACAGAGTAGATAATGAGTAAGCCTACCATATCTGTATGAAGAAAGAGAACTTTGTTCCCCCATTAAATCGGTCAAGAGAATGAATTCCCAAATTCGATTTTGCTAAACCGTAAACAAGCTTAGTATAATAGTCATGTCTCGGATTAAGTTACTCAAACACCAAAATGAATAATATCTGTTTCCTATTCCAATTTCAATTGCGACTGAATGTAGAATTTGGTTTGTATCAGAAACCATATATACTCATGGACTGACCACTAAAGGCACATTTAGGAAACGTGTTCCTCTCACTTTTGAAATGAGCTGATTATCTTACATAAGGATATATTGCAGATGAAGAGCTCCGGATATGCTATATTGATGCAGGTATGGATCGTGATGCTCGACAGAATATCTTGCTTCAAGGGTTTGGTTTTAAGTGCAACTGCCTTCGGTGTTTATCCGGGGACTAGCACACTGGTTCTTTTTTTTTTTTTTTGGTTCCTGTTAAATGCGATTCTGAGATTTGCCTGTATGATTATGTTTGATAAAACTTCTTTGTAGCAGCTACAACTCATACACGCTCGTGTTCACAAAGAAAAAGAAAAAGAAAAAAACAGAAATTCAAAGATGTCTTACTTACGCGTAGAGGGTACCTTGTATTTGATCAACTGCAGGTTCTGCCTACTAGGTTAGATGTCATGTAATGTAACCAAACCAATACATTGACGACAAATATAACCTGGCAACCATTATTATTATTATTATCTATATTGTTGTATGAAGCATATGTTCGTAAGATAATTATAATTCACTGTTCAAGAAAAGATAAATCTAAATCATAATTTTTGGGATTCATTCAACAATTGAACAATACTGAAAGATAGAAAATAGCAAATAGAATTTTGCATCTAGATACTGATTTTTAAAAGTTGTAAATAGGGAGTGGAGTGGGAATTTGTGTTTTCATGTTCTACAAGTACACATGATTTGGAATTTTTGAAAGATATTTCTTATACATCTAGGTTCTCCTGTAATAGTTCTAGTTATTGTTGTCAAAAGTCCACAAAGTCCTAACTATTCCAGATTTCCAGTTCGAGTCGTGTTAATCACCCACCATCAACATGCCCACAATCTCTCGTCATTATTTACCACCCTCACCATCTTTATATCATTTTCAATGCTGTAACTGTCCCTGTTCGAGCTAATTTCTATCTACAAGAGTGAGAGTGAGTCCCTAAATCGCATTCTCTTCCCAAAAAAAAAAAAAACAAACAGTATATTAAATGTTCTTGTGGAAATGGAAAAGAAAAATTATAAGTGCGTTTGCCGGGAGTCGAACCCGGGTCTATTGCTTGGAAGGCAATTATCCTAACCGTTGGACTACAAACGCTATTTGGTGGTTTCCTGTCATAAAGAAATTCTCGTTGATCCTTCAGAGAAATATATAGATGCAGGCTCACCAACAAAATTGTGACAATGGAATGTGCATAATTGATGTTCTCATTACATTATAAGTCGGTGAAGGGCACAAATCTTTCCCTTCAATTAATGTTCTTTATATGATCACATGAATATAACGACGATAAGTCCCTTGAGCACTATAAATTGTAGATTCACGAGTATATAACAAACCAGTGAAATGTTGCGAGTTGGTGATTACAATATGTTGGAAATGTATCAACTTGCATGATACTAGCTAGCTGGTAGATTGGACCCAAAATTAGAAATTTGGCCAGCTAGAGGAGACTCTGGATCTGAGGGAGGCCCCAAAATTCAGTGGCAGGCATGCATATTCTCCGTTTCACGCTGCATGCACACCCTTTTGTTTCCCCTTCATTTTGTAATAAAAAATTGGAGCATGCACTATGTTATACTCTAAACAAGAATTACTAATCAAATGAGGGTTATAAAGAGAACTGCCGCCATCTTAGCCAAAAAGTAATGAATGGACAAGGGGTGGCAAAAAGAGAGCTCCCCTATAAATTCTCTCCTGTGAGAGAACACAAGATTTTTCAAATATATATACCTAACCCGCTTCTCATTTTCCCTTAACCAAATCAAGACCTATGTACTTTATATGTTATAGAGGTTAGGCAGTTTACTGGGCTTTAAAAATTGGTTTCCCCTAGTTTAGCTAGTTTTTAGCTAAGGTTTCATGTCAACCATTTCTTTAACTGCCATGACTCCATAATTTGTCAAACTTTTCTTTTGGCGTTCACCTCAAATTCCCTTGTGTTGTTGACAGTGATGGGGTCTTTGTTCCTCAATTCTTCCTCAGTTGCACCCAACAAACTCATCATAACTTTGTCAGGAAAGCGTGGCCCTTTTTTGCTGAGGAAGAACAAGGGAGTTGTTGTATATTGCCAAGGGGGAGGAGGAAAGGCCATAAGGTCTAGTAAGTACCCTACAGTATTGACAGAAGAAAGATCTGCTGCTTTGGTCGGCCATGATCAGGATCATACCCCTGCTGTGATGGATGCGGCCGCGAGCTTGGTTATGACTCCTAATGGGAAATTAGGCCAACCTGAGACGATTGCTGTTAAGGATCTTGTGCCTTATGGTGGAACATCTACTCCTCCTTTAGTTGAGATGCATGATGGAATTGGCATTGTCAAATTTCTTAGGGGAAAGGGCTTTTTCATTACTGGTGCAACAGGGTTTCTTGCAAAAGGTATGCATGGTATGCGTTTCTGCATATATATGTGTAATATTTCACATAAAGGTTGCTTTCTGTTCAAATCATCTAGCCCTCATTCAGAAGATTTTGCTTTCTGTTCAATTTTATCTTCTTCCAATGATGATAGTATATGTGGTTTCTGTTCAAATCATCTAGTTCTCATTGAGAAGATTTTGCGGACTATGCCTGATGTGGGCAAGATATATGTGTTGATCAAAGCAAAAAACCAGGAAGCTGCAATAGCAAGATTAAAAAGTGAAGTAAGTGCTAACTTTCATTAATAACTTAGAAAGCTTTCCCTTTTTCATCAGGGTTTGAATAATGTATTTAACATATGATTCCTCTTAATTAGATAATAAATGCAGAGCTATTTAAATGTCTCCGCCAAACCTATGGAAAATCCTACCAAGCTTTCATGATGAGCAAGATAGTTCCAGTACTAGGAGATATCTGTGAGTCTAATCTTGGCCTGGAAGAAGATTTAGTGGACGAGATTGCTAATGAAGTTGATGTGATAGTTAACTCGGCAGCCAATACAACATTTGATGAAAGGTTATGGAAGTCTTTTATTAATATTGTCTGGAAGCATCCCTTTAACTATTCTGTTTGTGATTTCAACTAACATAGTTCTATAGGATTGTGACATTGTGAAAGTGCAGATATGATGTTGCTCTTGATATCAATACACTAGGACCCTGCCACCTCATGGTTTTTGCTAAGAAGTGCAAAAAGCTAAAGCTGTTCTTGCAAGTTTCAACGGGTAAGAAACAAACAGGATATGATCCGCCCCAGTTCTCATTTTGTGCCTGCAAATCATGAAAAGTGCAGCCCATGAAATGTACAGTTAAAACTGTTTGTCTTCTGTTGCAGCTTATGTTAACGGACAAAGACAAGGAAGAATCATGGAGAAGCCATTTAGTATGGGAGATTGCATAGCCAAGGAAAATTTCCTCTCTGAAAGCACAGCAGGATTCTTACCTTCATTAGATGTAAAAAGCGAAATAGACATGGCTATCAATTTAAAGAAAGCATTTCAAGAGTTTGAAGTGGCTCAGAAGATGAGAGAGTTGGGTTTAGACAGGTGAAGGATTTCTCCCTGGCTTCTTACTTGCATCTTTTCATTTTGTTCTTCAGCCCCACGAGAGACCAGCATTTTAGAAGCTTCAGACTTTTCTTTTTATCTCCTTGTCTTCTACTTCAACTGATGAACAGGGCAAGAAAATATGGATGGCAAGATACATACGTGTTCACAAAGGCAATGGGGGAAATGATGATAGATAGCATGAGAGGAAACATACCAGTTGTCATAATTCGACCTAGTGTTATTGAGAGTACTTGCAAAGAGCCATTCCCTGGATGGATGGAAGGAAACAGGTAATTACATAAATATGGTAACGCCATTTGTTTTTTTAATCTTCTCTTCAATCTGAAATGCTTCACTTTCACTGCCAGCTTAAAAAACCCCTTTCTTTCCTCATGTTTGTTAACTTTTTTGTCATAGGATGATGGATCCAATAGTTTTATACTATGGCAAGGGGCAGCTAACAGGATTTTTAGTAGATCCAAATGGTGTACTTGATGTGGTGAGTGGTGCATATTAGCATGAACTTTTGCACCTTTTGGTTAGGTGACCTGTCTGTTTCATGTGATCATCTGACCCAATTAGACAAACAATCAAAAGACTTGATAAAGAATTGAGTTGCATCGAATTAATACTGCACCAATAGTATCATTGCAAAAACAAAGCACAACAATGAAGAAAAGAAAAAAAATCCTAGAATGTGATGATTAATTAAGTTCTATATTTTTTCACTCATGAAAAGTTGCTTCTATCTTGAAATTTTTGGTTAAAGGTCCCAGCAGATATGGTAGTTAATGCAACCATGGCAGCAATAGCATGGCATGGGATGGAGCAAAAATCAAGCATCAATGTCTATCAAATTGCTTCATCTGTCATAAATCCACTCATTTTCGAAGAGCTGGCCAAGCTTCTCTATGAGCACTATAATTCCACTCCATACATGGACTCAAAGGGAAGACCAATCCGAGTTCCGTCAATGAAGCTGTTTAGCTCCATGGAAGATTTCTCCTCTCACCTTTGGAGAGATGTAAGCGAGAGAAATAGGTTACCAGAAATGGCATCATCTGATAGGAAGCTCTCCCAGAAACATGAATTTATATGCAGAAAATCTGTGGAACAAGCAAAGTACTTGGCTAATATATATGAGCCATATACTTTCTATGGAGGAAGGTAAGGAGTCTGTTTAATTTGGTCAGTGCCTAGCCAAGAAAGATACATGGGATGAGACTAATTAATGGAGTGAATTTGGTGTGAAAAATTGATGCAGGTTTGATAACAGCAATACTCAAAGACTGATGGAGAGAATGTCTGAAATTGAGAAGAGGAAATTTGGATTTGATGTTGGAAGCATTGATTGGAGAGAGTATATCACAAATGTGCACATCCCTGGCCTAAGGAGGCATGTCATGAAGGGTAGAGGAATGAATGACTGACTGACTACCAACAAATTTTATTTACAACTCCTGCAGCTAAGTGTAATAAGAGAGTTTTACTTCCTTTGTTTTTTTTTTTTTTTTCCTTTTTTTATGTTCGTTGATTGTGCAAAAGGGAAAACCTCAAAGGAGGGGCACAAAAGGTGCTGCCTGGTTCATATAGGGTGGGTGTTGTTTGTTCAGCCACTGTTCGTTTTGTTCAAGCAACTTAAATGTAGTTTTTCATGGGGCCTGCTTGCATTGGAGTGGTTTGGATTATAACATGGCTGCGAATGCGATATGTTCTTTGTATAATCTTGGAATGCCATAATGTCAACAATTTGTATTTGATGATATAATATATACATGATGTACTTTATGCTGATGGATTTGGAAAATTAAAAAAGAGGTCTTAACTAAGACAATTGTTGCAAATTGCAGTTGTTGAAATTTACATAAAAGTGCATGTTTATGTTTATGATTTTTTTTACCATATACAACAACGCAGGACACTGGAATGAGGCGAGAGATGCTATACAAAAATATCCACTTTGATTCTTTGTGTGTTCTGTGCAAATTTTAGCGATGTTATTTCCAATTTCCTTATCCATATCAAAAAGTGAGATTCATCATCTTTTGAACTAAGAACTTTTGACATTTGATAAGCTAAGGGCCTTAAAGATAATGGCAGTTTTTATATCAGATATCAATTATACCATATCAAAAATTGGCGAGGCATGCAAAAGGCATATATATATGCTGAATCTTATATTGCCTGTCTGTCATCATTCAAGTCAATTTACCCTGGTTCCATCAAGCAGTCAATTCTCCCTAACACTCACAATAAAACTAAGCAGTAGTAGAACAAAATAGTTACAAGCAACAATAACATAGAAATATAAGGAACCCTAAGCAGTCTTGGCATGGATACAAAGCAGCATACTAAGTAATTTTCTCCTTAGCATCCTTTTCTGGATCCTCAGCAATCTTCTCCTTAGCATCTTTTTTCGCCGCTTTGGCTGGAGCATTGGAAGCAGAAGCCTTCTCTTCCGTAGGTGCATCATCAACTTTATGAACAGGCTGCCAGCAAAGGAAAAAAATTAAAAGGTGTAAGGATGAGAAATGGAGATAATGAATAATAATAAAAGACAATTCTCCTCTAGGTAGTACACTCATCAGACAGTTGGTGTGTTTGGTTAAAAACTTGTTTGCAGGGCCATGATATGTCTCTTCACATTTGTCGCAGAAGATATTGGCTTCCTCCTTGTGCTTGGTGGTTGTGCTCATTGTTTCTTCCTCCTTGTGTTTGGTGGTTTTTTTCTTTCTTTATACGCTGATATGGCCTGTGATTCTTCCTGCAGCCGCGGTTCTCAAACCAGGAGTTGGGATAGATATTCAATGTGTCAATATGATTAGCGTGCTTTTTTTGTGGCTGCAAAAAGGATGTGAGCTGACAGTTTAACTTGCATTCATGCCATTGCACTTGGTACGAAAGGGCAACACAAATCTGACGTGCCTGAAACAAAATTCGCAAGGGATTTTCAACCCCATTCCCAGGAAATTACTTCATATAAAACTCATATGCTCTTGTTAATGAATATCGTGCTGGCTAAATCACTGTTGGGGAAAACTACAAAAGATTCGCGAAAAATAAAAGGAGACATAAAGAATTTAACGTGGTTCCGCCTTAATCTTGCCTACGTCCACGATCTTCAAAATTTCCACTAATAAAAATATTAGTCTTACAAAGAGAGATAGTATCCGCAAATAGTGTTTCCCAAGAATACCCCAAAAGTATTTTCTCACTATTTTGTCACTCACTAAATAAGAGGGACTGTTTTGTCACTTCTAAAATTTAGAAGGATTAAACTTCTTCTTCCTAAAAATAGAAAGACTAAATTTTCTTTCTCCCTCCCTCTCTCTTTCCCTCTCACTTTCTTCTCTTCTCTGCGTATTCTCTTCTACCTCACACTCACCTTCTCTTCTGTGAGTTGTGTTTTGGCAGATGAA
Organism: Turnera subulata; assembly: GCA_028386065.3. NCBI lineage: Eukaryota > Viridiplantae > Streptophyta > Magnoliopsida > Malpighiales > Passifloraceae > Turnera > Turnera subulata. The sequence goes on from JAKUCV010007332.1 coordinate 137,249, forward strand.
TTCATTCCCTATATATAGGAAATGGATCATCAACTATATCAACAAATGGGTACTTAAATTCCACATTTGGGTGCTTAACTTTCAGCTTTGGGTGTTGTTTTTCTGGTCTTCTTTTGCAGCTTTGGGTGTGTTTTCTTTGACCAAAGAAAAATTCAGCCCACATACCTAACAATCTCCACCTTGGGCTGAATTTTACTTAGTATTCTTCATACTTTTGTCTTCTTGACCCATATCTGCTTTAGTGTTCTGCATGCTGGTGTATGGCTACCTTCACTGTTACTAGTCATCATTGCAAAGCCAACATTTCTCTTGTTGGATGCAAACATTGTTCTGCTTTCTACCTGATACTATACATTGCACTGCTCTTCACTGCATTACCAATCAACCTGTAAAGGTTCTTTTGCATCAATTCCCCCTTCATAATTACCAAGGCGCCTCTTGTAACTTTCAAAACTCCACCTCGAGAAGAAAAGCCACATCCTCTCGAATCAAGTCTACCCAGGGAGATTAAATTCCTTCCAAGCTCCGGCACGTGCCTCACATCTCCAAATGTCTTCACAAAGCCGTCATGCATCTTCATTTTCACACTACCAACACCATGAATTTTAAATTCATGATTATCTGCCAAAACTACTGACTCTCCATTACTACAAGGCTTGTAACTACTAAACCACTCCTTATTTGCACAAATATAAAATGAACAGGCAGAATCTAAAATCCATGAATCACCAGTCTGATCACCTTTACTTTCTTGTACCAAGAAAAAATCACCATCAGAGTCATCTTCAACAATCGCAGTTTCGCCAGGTTTATTGCGATTTTTCTTCAGTTCTTCCATATCCTTTTTCATCTGCTCACAATAAAATTGGATATGCCCCTTCTTGTGACAATAGTAGCACTCCTTATCATTATAATCTGTTCTTCCTCTCAAACCAGATCTAGAATTTTTTCCAAATCTGTTAAACTGTGACGGGCCCCTGCCACGGTTAACTTCTGCTACAGCGATATCTTCATCTATACCGCTACTAGACTGGTTCAACTTAAAATTCTCCATTAGCACTGCTGTCACATCTGCAACTGAAAAAGTCTGCCTCCCGACACATAATGAATTTCTCAAATTATCATATGAATGCGGAAGAGACATCAACAACATCAGGGCTTTATCCTCTTCGTCATAGGTCACATCAATACTAGCTAACTCCTTGATCAATTTATTAAATCGATTGGTGTGATCTACTACGTGTGTACCTTGCTGCATCTTTAACTGGTACAACTCCTTGTTCATGAACAACCGGTTTGTAGGTGACTTCGACATGTAGATATCTTCCAATTTCTTCATCAGCTCCACCGGACTTGTCTCGTACATGACACTGTACTTCACATCTAGCGCAAGAGTCAATCTGATGGTACTGACAGCTCGCTGCTCGAGCTCCTCCAAATCTTCATCCTTCATGTCCTTTGGCTTCTTCTCTTTGCCAAAGAGCGTCTTCATCAGCCCCTACTGCACCAACAGATCTTTAATGTTGCTTTGCCAGAGACTAAAATCCTTCTTACTATCAAACTACTCCACCTCAAACTTTGTGCCTGAAACTGCCATCGCGAACTTTTATCGAACCCGTGCTCCGCTACCAGTTGTTAGAAAAACAACAAAAGATTTGCGAAAAATAAAAGGAGACACAAAGAATTTAACGTGGTTCCGCCTTAATCTTGCCTATGTCCACGATCTTCAAAACTTCCACTAATATAAAAAATATTAGTCTTACAAAGAGAGATTTCAATCCAAAATAGTATCCCACAAAAGTATTTTCCAAAAAATACCCCAAAAGTATTTTCTCACTATTTTGTCACTCACTAAATAAGAGGGATTGTTTTGTCTTTTTTAAAATTTAGAAGGACTAAACTTCTTATTCCTAAAAATAAAAGGACTAAATTTTCTTTCTCTCTCCCTCCCTCTTTCCCTCTCACTTTCTTCTCTTCTCTGCGTATTCTCCTCTATCTCACACTCACCTTCTCTTCTGTGAGTTGTGTTTTGGCAGATGAATTCATTCCTTATATATAGGGAATGGATCATCAACCATGTCAACAAATGGGTACTTAAATTCTATATTTGGGTGCTTAACTTCCAATTTTCTGGTCTTCTTTTACAGCTTTGGGTGTGTTTTCTTTGACCAAAGAAAAATTCAACCCACATACCTAACAATCACTATACTCCAGAAAACTATATGGATAGTTGCACCAATGCTTTTCTCATGGCAATATCATTGCGATTGCGACTATCAAACAAAGGCTTTAGTTTCTCTTGTACCCCAATAGCTACTTTGAGATATTAAACTACACACAAGGGATTTAATTTACTCATTTGATGGGCCTGAAAAACGTACAGTCACCAAAGGTAGGCAGACCCAATATCCTCCCCTGTCCTTGTGGATCCATGTAATTCTGAGAGCACAAAAAAAGCTTGCACAATCCGCCATGACCCAGATCAATAGCGCTTGGATATGGATACATCATTGATCATACAATTAGGATTGCAATGGGCCGAGCCACGTCAACCTTTTGATGACACAGGCTCGGCTCGTGTAATTTAGACAACCTCATCTTAAGGCTTATTAATTTTTTTTAGGTTCGGGCTCAGTTCAAGACTAATTTAGTTGGTTTTCTAGAATCATATAAGCGAGCCTGACTATATGTTCAAGTTGTATAAAAAATATATAATTTAGTTAATAATTTAACTACCATATCATATTCAGTATTTTGTCATACAAAGTTAGAAGCATTAATAAATTTAAACTTTTTAAACAAACTAATAGTATTGATTCAATAGTTAATAACTTAATTAAAGTAAGTCATTGTCTAAGATTCAAATCCAAGTATATTAAAACTTTGAATTTAAAGTTTTTTTATACAATTTTGAACACGATTTATGAATCTACAACGCAACCTAAACGAGTCGAGCTTCACCAATCTCGGATCAACTCATCAAATATTGAAGTCTTTATAAACAAGCTCAACTTTTGGTTTATTCTCAGATTTTGTAGCACTGTAAAAAAATTGAAAAAGGAACACTAAAAAACAGTTTCTGTTTCTTGTTGTTGAGTTTTTAATTTTATTCCAACTAGAGATAAGATTTCCACCACCAAAAGTTCGATCCAAAACCAAATAAAATCATCAATCCTTTTGCTATTAATTTAGTGCGTAAAATCACCAATTAGGAATTATGAAATAAAAAAAAAGCAAGACAAAGACAAAAATTTTAACTATAATATAAACTGTAAATTCGTCACCTGTGCCTATGTTTTGTAGTAAGTATCAGGTGGGTTTTAAACTGTTTTATGTCCTTTCATATTTTTCATTTCACAAAAATGTTGTTCCTTTTACCAATTAATGTTGTCCTATTAAACGTAGCCGGTAAGTAACCCAGGAGATGACATGTGTCCGGACCGAATTGTTAGGTTGGTTTTTTTTTTTCGTAAAGATTTGGTTGGTTATTTTTATTCCTGTTTTTATTCCCATTTTCATTCTCTAAAATAACTATAAACTTAAAAAAGCAAATTAGTTAATATTTGTAATCGGAGAAGACACAAGAAATCAACTTGCTGCAAAGCTTAATGATTTCATAAGATCCATTCCATTTCATTTGTCTTCTAGATTATGTGATGTTTATCTCATGTTTATGGGAGAAGACACAAGAAATCAACTTGCGGCGAAGCTTAATAATTACATATATGTTTTTTTTTAACTGATGGTGACTTTATCCCTAAATAAATCTTGTTGTTTTTGGTCGAAACTGGGATAGTATATTAATACTTCAAAATGCCAACAACTTACAAAAGGATCAAAAGAATCTAAACTACCCTATCCTCTTCCAGAGGCTCAATATATACATACACTTGGAGGGGAGTGCAAAATACTCAACCCCGTAGAAAAACTTGTTGTTTCGTTCTGTATATATCTTGTAGATTCCGCATTGAATTGAATTTTTAGCTCACATATATTTCTCCCTGTTCTTTATACATGTCTCAGATTCTTAGGTGGTGACCTTGTGATACAAGATTGATGATATGTTGTAAACCCTCATATGTTTTAGGTGTAGATGTTCTGTTTGTATATGTAACTCTGTCTTAACAGTCCCTGGTTAAGGCAGGGTAAGTCATCCCTTCGATGACTTTTTCTCTGTTCTCATTCATCAATAAAAGGTCGCTTTTCATCACAAAAAAAAAAAAAAAATAGAGAAGATGTTATGGGCCTACAGAAGATTGATATCTAGAATGTGCATAGTCAATGTTATATATCCGAACAGGTTGCGTCTTGCAGCATAATCCAAGAGATGGTGGAGTTCCCACCAGAATTAGAAGGATAATGCATTGTCACATTTCGCCATTCCAAATCCCACACATAGATAATGCCTTGGTCAAGATAATAGATGGAATTCTTCTTGATGGTGGGTTCAAAGGCAGAACAGAACGTACCAGTACTAGTATTATGGTGGAGAAAAATGGCTTGTGCTCCTATGTCCTCCACCTTCACCCATTCCAACATGTTCTTTGATAAGTCCGCCTTGAAGATTTCAAAATCTGACCTCTCAGCTTCGTCCATAGTCAGATAGTATTCATGAACAAGGAAAAGTTCACCGAAAGATTCAATTATATGGTGTCTCAAGACCGCCCCGTGAGGTGGCCAGCTTGGCCTTGGAATTCTTTCCGCGCCAACTAGTTTTACGAACAGAATTTCTGGTCCTTCAATTTGGAAAATGCCAAAATTGGTATCTGCGTCAAAACCATATATCTTCCCTCCCGTGGCCGCTATTTGTCTCTTGAAATTCCCCGCAATATTTCCACAATCTTCCTGGAAAAATGCATCAGCACCCAACTTGCAAAACATGGTACGTCCCTTGTCATCGTCGACAAATATTGCGTGACAGTTAGAATCATTAGTAGGAGATGCTGTAAGAAAGCAGCGATTATAACAGAAATCCATGGTAGGAACAGGAGGGAGTTGAATTCTCTGCCCCGTTGCAATCTCCAGAACGAAGTGAACATCAGAGGTAGCTTCTTTCAACACTAAACATCCATAAGAAGAAGAAGAAGCGGATATGGTTTTGTTTTGCATCTCAATCTCAATGGGGGTAACATAACCAGCTCCTCCTCCTCGCATGCTAGTAAGAACCGCATTTGGCATATGCTCCCCATGGCAAATCAACCAAGGATGTGGTGATTGAGACTTGGGTACAGGAGGAGGGGGAGAGGGAGACACTACTCGACTAATTAATGGACGACATTCATGAACATCATCCTTGAAAATTACCGGCTTGTCTTCTCCCAAGCTGGGTTTGATCCAAATGCCATGTAGTTGTCTCGTTAAACCAGAAAAGGTTTCATCGGCTGAAAAGGAACCAGTATAATAGAAAGAGTGGTACTTGCCTGTTCTGATGGAATAGAAAACACTTTTTCCTTCACGCAACATGGGGATGTAAATCTTCTTCCCCGTTCCACTAACTGCAGGGCTCTCCCAAAAACACATGCCTCGAGAAGAAACAAAAAGCATCTTGTTCTGCAACTCACCGCCCAGTACTGTTTGCCGCCATTCCATCTTTGAATCATCCCACGTTAGCATCTCAAATTTCTTCCAACTTTTTAGGGCACGAACAAGCACGAGGGAATCGTTATCCTTGACAAAGAAACCCTCACTCGAACTGCTCTTTATGTCGCAGAATGGGGTAGGCCGAAAAATCCATTTATTTTCCCCATTATTCAAATCCAGTATCCCTACATTTCCATTATCACATAAACAATAATATTGGCCTTTATAAAGGATGGGAGGGCATATAAACCGCCACAAAGTATCAGAACCAAGTAGAATAACTGTCCAGTCTTGTTCAAGTTTAACAGTACCAATCACTCTCCCCGTCCAGTCCATTCCAATAACCAAGCATTTTGGAGAAGTTGGAGGCTCAGAGAAAGACATGTAGGAAAATCCTCGGTGTGAAGGTAAGTTAGGAAGTTGAATTTTCTGCCTTGTGAAGGGGTTGAGGAAGAATACGGTATGATCTTCTCGGGAAAGGAGCAACCAACCGTGGTTACAAAAGCGAACGTGAGCTCCATTGAGTTATGGGATATGGATGTGGTAAATCTCATTCCTTACTGGATGAAAGATGGTGCAGTTACCTCCGGTTGCCGGAGGCAGCAACAGTAGAGCTTCGGTTTCCGAAAGATTACAAAGGGATGACGGTGCGCCAATTGTAACGGATTGCCAAGTTTTACAGACAGCACGAAAAGTATTGTAGTCCCCAGCATATAGATGTGATAATATCTCGCCTAGGAGATCACCTGGAAGGCTACACCATGACCTGTGCTGCTGCTCCTTCTCCCCCTTTATTGCTTCTTTGCTAGAAGAAGTGCTAGACTCTTTCCTGATGATTGATTTATCTGAGTACCGAAGCTGTTTTGTTTCTTTTAGTTGATTTAGTGGCCCAAAATATGCCAGGATACAGTACAACATTGTAGAGAAATACCAACTCGACGACATTGTAGAGAAATACCAATTTACAACTAAACCTGAAAAAAGGGAAAACTATGATAATTTTAGCAATAAACATGCATAAGCTACCAAAACTATAGAACAACTTGTACAGAAATTTAGACAAAAAAAAAAAAATATAATAATAACAGCTAAATTAAAAAACCCTTAAAATTTGGGTAATACTTTGCCAGAGAAAAATTGGGCATCGTAGCAGTGAAGATTAAAGATTGTGGGCAATCTCCTCATAATTCGTTCCAGTAAAAAATTGTACTATGGGAAGTGAAACTGCAATAATTCTTTGAGGGAAATCCATATTATGTGCAGTAAAAGCTAGCATGGCCAGTGCATTCCTAGAGACCAAGGGCATAATGCAAGACTCCACCAAAGAGAATAACCTAATCTTAATGAACTAATATAGGATTGTTAAAATTTACAGCTAAAAAACGTATTGTTTGTACCATTAATTACAGGGAGAAAGCATGAGTGGCTTATATGGGTCGTAAAGCAAAGCAAAACCTAATCTTAATGAACTAATACAGAGGACTGTATGCAAAGCAAAACCTAATCTTAATGAACTAATACAAGACGTTCTGGGGGGGAAAAAAAAACTAATAAAGAGTTGTTAAAATCGACAGCGATAATTACCAGTTTATTTTGTAGTCCATGCAGTTTTTTTTTTTTTTTTTTATGCTAATCGTGTGTAATGAAATATCAGATTACAAGAAAGCCAGGCCCTGGTGTAAAACGCACAGGAGCTACAGTCCATGCAGTTTAATCAAGCAAGCAACCATAGCATAGAGAAGAAATTATGCAGTTTAATAAAGTAAAAATTAACTAAAAGAGAGTTGTTTAACATCGACAGAAAAAAGCCATTACTAACTTTTCATTCTGCAGTCTATGTGATAATCAAGCAAACCTATATGCAGTTTTTCCAAAATCATAATACAAATAAATAAGAACTATAATGAACTAACCAAACAGAAGATTAGATGATTAACTGTAAAGGCTGCTCTCAATTGCTGTAGATGGGTTGGGTTCGTGGTTACAATCACGCTTTCTTCTTTTTCTATAATATATATATATATATAGGGTCGTCCAACTCCAAATAGCCCTACCTAGAAAAGTTTTTAACTTGACCGCCTCGTAAGCCTAAATTGAGTGTTCCTAAATGCAAAGGGAATGCTATACTCATCCCGAAGGAAAGAATTTACAGAGAATCTATCTATATCTATATCTATCTACTATATATAAAAGCAAATCATAAGATTATAGCTCATTAATTAATATATAAATATTCTTTGGCAAAAAATTTTAAGATATAATATTCAAAATTCTACACCATGACAAACGTGTTAGATTTTAAAGAACACAAAGATAGAGTTCCCTTTCTGTCAGGAAAGGAAGAACCGAAAGATGGATCACCAAAGATAGAGTTTCCTTATGATTAGGAACCTCAAACCAAAGCTAAAAGATTGTTTCCTTTGATCAGAAAACCTAAAGATGTGGAGGAGGAAAGGAAGCTAAAGAGTTAATCCATTCCACTCAAAGACATTTAAGTTACATGGTTACATATTTATAGACTACTCCTATGTTTCTAATTAGTACACCTGTCATTTATCACCGCCATTAAATAATTTTTCTCAAACCAGATTTCTCTAGATAGTTCCTAAAAGCATATCCATACAAGAATTCTGTAATACAACTTCCCACATATTATAATAGGATCAATTCTAACACTCCCCCTTGATCCTATTGTTTAGAGTTCCACTTCACTTAGGATTCTGATGTGCATCAGACATCTCCTTCAAGCATTCATTCCCTGCAACCAAAATATTCCAAAATATTCTTCTGCAACATCTTCAGCACAGTTTCTTCTGCACACCTCATCCCCTCATTCAAATCGCGATCAACTCCTGAAAAAAAAATAAAATTCTTCTGCAGCATTCTCTCAAGTTCTTCTACACATATCCTTCTTTCCTACACCTGCATTCCTTCAAATCCTGCTTCTAAAGCTTCTTGCGACAAACCCACAAAAAAGAGACTTTTTCACAAATTCTTTCAGCTAGAGCTTCAGACTTTGCTGCAACTGTAATTCTGCTGCAGCATTCCAAAGTTTGCTGCAACCGTAATTCTGCAGCTGCAATCTCTTGTAAATTTTCTTCTTCATAGCCACCTTCATTCAAATCCTGCAATTCAAAAAGCTTCTTTTTTTTTTTCTCAAAGAAAAACATCAACAGATGTTATAGCAACAAAAGATTGGTTAACAGGTCCCGTAAGATCATGAGGGCTCCGCTACCATGTTAAAAGAAAGATACACAAAGATAGAGTTTCCTTCTAATTAGGAAACTCAAACCAAAAGCTAAAAGATAATTTTTCCAAAGACAGAGTTTCCCTTGATGAGGAAACTCCCAAAGCTAAAAGATGATCATCAAAGATGATCCTAAAGATATGGAGGAGGAAATGAAACTGAAACGTTAATCCATTCCAACTCAAACGTTAATCCATTACAACTGAAACTGAAACCTTTTTTTTTTTTTTTTCAGAACGGGGACTTAGAACTTTTGGAGATCTGTCTTTCGGAAAATTTTCTTTTAGCTTTTGAATATGAGTTTCCTACTCAAAGGAAAACTCTATCTTTGTGTCTTTTAACAGTATATGTCCATATGGAAAATGTTAACTTATGAATAGTAGACAAGTAAATGAAATTTTCATACCTGACGAGCAACTCCAAGTGATCTAAGTCCCCGTTCTGCAAAAAAAAAAAAAAAATTCTTCTGCAGCATTCTCTCAAGTTCTTCTACACATATCCTTCTTTCCTACACCTGCATTCCTTCAAATTCTGCTTCTAAAGCTTCTTGCGACAAACCCACAAAAAAGAGACTTTTTCACAAATTCTTTCAACCAGAGCTTCAGACTTTGCTGCAACTGTAATTCTGCTGCAACATTCCAAAGTTTGCTGCAACCGTAATTCTGCAGCTGCAATCTCTTGTAAATTTTCTTCTTCATAGCTACCTTCATTCAAATCCTGCAATTCAAAAAGCTTCTTCTTTTTTTTTTTCTCAAAGAAAAACATCAAAAGATGTTATAGCAACAAAAGATTGGTTAACAGGTCCCGTAAGATCATGAGGGCTCCGCTACCATGTTAGATTTTAAAGAACACAAAGATAGAGTTCCCTTTCTGTCAGGAAAGGAAGAACCGAAAGATGGATCACCAAAGATAGAGTTTCCTTATGATTAGGAACCTCAAACCAAAGCTAAAAGATTGTTTCCTTTGATCAGAAAACCTAAAGATGTGGAGGAGGAAAGGAAGCTAAAGAGTTAATCCATTCCACTCAAAGACATTTAAGTTACATGGTTACATATTTATAGACTACTCCTATGTTTCTAATTAGTACACCTGGCATTTATCACCGCCATTAACTAAAAAAAATCAACGAACTAGAAAAAAAAATTATTGTTTTGCTTCTTTTTCCTATTCAACAACTAATTCTAAGTAATATACTCATATTAATGGTTGTTAGACAAATCTATCTTTCTCTGATCTTTCTTGTATAGGTTGATCAAGATGCTTAAAGATAATTACCCTCCCTGATTCCGTACACGAAATGGGGGTCTCGATATCGTGGAGAGGGTTTGTGATCTTATTGACCGGAGTTTGATGTGTTGGAGAACTAACCTAGTGGATTCCCTGTTCAACACTGAGGAAGCAACCATTATTAAATCGATTCCCCTTAGTCGATTTAACTCCCCATATAAGTATATATGGACTCATACTAAGCATGGGTCTTTCACTGTTCGGAGAGTGCGTATTGGTGTGCCGTTGAGGGGAAGCAAGCCGCAAATGCAAATTTAGGTCAGGCAGCAGGGGTGACCCATGTGAGTTGGTCCCATCTCTGGTCCCTTAATCTCCCTCCAAAGGTAAAGCATTTTTGGTGGAGGGCCTGTAAAAATATTCTGCCCACTTGGACTAAATTGGCGAGGCAAGGGGTAACCTACCCTTTAGTTTGTGGACGTTGTGATTTAGCAAATGAGGATATCTCTCATCTTTTGTTGGGTTGTTCTAAGTCGATTGATGTTTGGACAAATTCCCCTATTGTACAGGAGATATCATCTTTTTTGCAGGGAGATTTTCATGTGTATTGGCAGGTGACCTGTTTGCACAGGCGACTGAAACAACCCAGGAGATGGTACTGGTCATTGCATGGGCGATTTGGTTTTCCCTGTAATCAGCTGCAATTCAAGGAGAAAGAGATCCCAGTGCAACAAATCCTAGAGATCGGCCTTTATCTTCGGGAAGCTTTTCAGACGCATCAGAGCCGTGGTCGCACAGGGGGAACTGCTCGTCCTGTCTCTTCTTAGAAGCCACCGGTTAGTGGAAAGATCAAATTTAACTGTGATGCTGGTGTATTCTCTGCGGCGAAGGGAGGCTTGGGTTTCATTGCTAGGGACCATGTGGGCGAGATCTTGGCAGCAGGTCACACTGCAATCAAATTCCCTACGGAACCAGCTATAGCAGAAGCTCTGGCGGCAGGATTTACTGTGGAAAAGGCGTTGGAGATGGGCTTCCAGGATGTGATATTAGAATATGATTGCTTACCTTTGGTCCAACAGCTCCACCAATCACAGAACCTATTATCTTATTTTAGCATCTTAGTTAATGATGTTTTAGTTTTAGTGTCGCATTTTCGAACTATTTCTTTTCTTCATGTAGGTAGGGAGGGTAATAGAGTAGCTCATGGACTGGCTCAAATGGCCCGAGCTTGCCCCGATCTCCAGGTTTATATTGAGAATGCGCCTTGCCACATTCTCGATCTGGCACTATCAAACAAAGGCTTTAGTTTCTCAAAAGATGTTTAAAGATAATTGATGATTTTTGTTGATAAATTGAAATACGCATTGAATCGAGATATTTTGGTGATGAGGTCGACCAAAATATCGTCCTGATTGAAAGTTACAAAGCTCGTCTGGGTTGAATAATGTATTTAACATATGATTCCCCTTAATTTGGTGGTTAAAGTCCCTGCAACCAAACTTTCTACACACACTACAACATACTGACATCGGTTGAAACATTGAAACAGTGGAAAGGTGTTTATAGGAAGTTCGCCTAATGCTAGCCGCCATGTGATCTGCATTATCTACTGCCCTTCAGCTACCCTTTAATCTTATTCAGTGTAACAAAGTGTGTCTTTTTCCCTGTCATTTGGCTCAATGACCTTTTCTCCCTCAGGAATCCTTTGTACCTGTACCCTACTCTTTTATTCATCTAGTGAATAAAGTTTCGATTAGCATAAAAAAAAAATTAGATAATAAATGTTGAGCTTTCGTATAAAAAAAAATACACAGCTGTTTAAATGTCTCCTCGATCCAAACCTATGGAAAATCCTACCAAGCTTTCATGATGAGCAAGATAGTTCCAGTATTGGGAGATATCTATGAGTCTAATCTTGGGCTGGGAGAGGATTTAGCGGAGGAGATTACTAACGAAGTTGATGTGATAGTTAACTTAATACAATATTTGATGAAAGGTTTGTTGGGAAACTCGGGTAAATTCCCCACTATAACAAATTAGTGAATTGAACTGATTCGATAATTCCCAGGAAAGATGGCCTAGCCTATCTCCTTAGATAGAATTATCATTCCAAGATAAATCCCCAGGAAAGATTGGAGGAACAGTGGTTCACTTAAAACCCAGCCTCCTCGACAGGACTCACTTGCACAGTATTTTAATTCACAACCTATACCCGACAAAGGCGGCTTAGCCGACCAACAAATAGAACAAAGCAGCTTTGCCAGCCAACAAAAGGATAAGGCGGCTTAGCCGACCAATGTTGAATACTAAGCAAAATAAACAAATGCGGAAAATAAAGGCGGAATAATAAAAGAAGAACACACTAAAAAATTGATAACGGAGTTCGGCCAATTTTGCCTACGTCTCTGGAGCACCACTAGAAAAGGGCCTGCTCTTTTTACTAGGAGAAGAAAAGTATTTAGTACAATTGTTAGGATACAATTATACTCTAATTTTGGGATGTTTAACTAAGGGAAGGGGGAGTTCTATTTATAACAAAAAAAACTCCCCAAACCCACTTCTCAACCGATATGGGATTCAAAACAAAACACCACTATTCAACAATCTCCACCTTGGTATTTTGTAGTTCTACCAAATCTCTATCTTCTCAATCAAACAAAGAACAGCCTCTGCGGTGCTTCGAACTTGCGCCATCTGGCGCCAACTCAAATGTGCAGGATATTGACCAAGTCTAAACAATATTCAAACTTGGCCCTTGTCACCACCTTGGTCATCATATCTACAAGATTTTCTGTTGTCAAATTCTTCTGGAGAAGTATCTCTTCTTCTTCAAGAATTTCTCGCACAAAATAATAGCGAACATCAATGTGCTTCGTCTGTGCATGAAAGACTTGATTCTTTGCTAAATGAATAGCACTCTGACTGTCAGAATATACTACAAGTTGTTTCTGACCAACTCCCAAGTCTTTTAGCAACCCATGAAGCCAAATTGCCTCCTTCACAGCTTCTGTAATAGCCATATACTCTGCCTCCATTGTAGACAAAGCCACTGTTGGCTGTAAAGTGGATTTCCAACTAACAGGGACTTTTGCTAAAGTGAACAAATAGCCCGTCGTCGATCTTCGCTTATCCAAATCTCCAGCATAGCCAGAATCACAATATCCAACAAATCCTTGACCAAATGACTCATCCCGCTCAAACATTAAGCCAACATCTACGGTATCTTTGATATACCGAAGAATCCATTTCATAGCTTGCCAATGACCTCTGCCAGGATCATGCATATATCTGCTCACAACACTAACAGCTTATGAAATAGCTGGTCTCGTAGACACCATTGCATACATCAAGCTTCCGAGTACATTGGCATAAGGGACTTTTGCCATATACTCTCGTTCTTCATCTGTCTGCGGAGATAACTGGCTGCTAAGCTTCAAATGAGGAGCAAGCGGAGTACCTACAGGTTTTGACCCTTCATTCATACCAAAACGTTGTAGTACTTTCTTCAAATACTCTTTTTGTGTCAGCCAAAGCTTGCCTTCCTCTCTGTCCCTGCTTATCTCCATGCCGAGATTCTTCTTGGCTTCTCCCAAATCCTTCATCTCGAACTCTCTACTCAATTGAGCCTTCAACTTGTCAATTTCAACTTGGCTCTTTGCGGCTATCAGTATATCATCAACGTATAAGAGTAGATAGATGTAGGATCCATCTTGTAGTCTTCTCAAATACACACAACGGTCGTATTTGCTCCTTGTGTACTTCTGACCCAACATAAACTTGTCAAATCATTTGTACCACTGTCTTGGTGATTGTTTCAAACCATACAACGACTTGTCTAGCTTGCACACCCAATTTTCTTTACCAACAGCTTTGTATCCATCGGGCTGAGTCATATAGATTTCCTCCTTCAAGTCACCGTGTAAGAATGCGGTCTTCACATCAAGTTGAGCTAGCTCCAAATTCAACTGTGCTACCAAGGCCAACAGAATTCTAATGGAGGAATGCTTCACAACTGGAGAAAATACCTCATTATAATCAATTCCCTCCTTCTGAGCGTAGCCTTTAGCCACCAATCTTGCCTTGTAGTGAACATTACTCTTGTTAGGAAATCCTTCTTTCTTAGCAAATACCCGTTTGCATCCAATTGCCTTCTTTCCCTTCGGTAGTTGTGTCAACTTCCATGTTTTGTTCTTTTGAAGAGATTCCATCTCCTCCTCCATTGCCTCTTTACAACTGCTACTTTCAGAACTCCGGATGGCTTCTGAAAAAGTAGAAGGAACATCATCAACAACTGGAAGTGCATAGGCCATTGTTTCAATGAGACGTTCTGGTTTTCTCCTTTCTCGTCTTGGTCTACTAGTGGCAATTGACTCGAACTGCTGCGTAGGTTCTTGGGTCGGAACCTCTTCTTCATCTGACTCTTCCTCTGTCAATGGAGAGTCACCATTGGTGCTCCTAGCTAGTGAATTGAACTGATTCGATAATTCCCAGGAAAGATGGCCTAGCCTATCTCCTTAGACAGAATTATCATTCCAAGATAAATCCCCAGCAAAGACTGGAGGAACAGTGGTTCACTTAAAACCCAGCCTCCTAGACAGGACTCACTTGCACAGTATTTTAATTCACAACCTATATCCGACAAAGACGGCTTAGCCGGCCAACAAATAGAACAAGGCGGCTTTGCTAGCCAACAAAAGGATAAGGCGGCTTAGCCGGCCAATGTTGAATACTAAGAAAAATAAACAAATGCGGAAAATAAAGGCAGAATAATAAAAGAAGAACACACTCAAAAATTGATAACGGAGTTCGGCCAATTTTGCCCACGTCTCCGAAGCACCACTAGAAAAGGGCATGCTCTTTTTACTAGGAGAAGAAAAGTATTTAGTACAATTGTTAGGATACAATTATACTCTAATTTTGGGATGTTTAACTAAGGGAAGAGGGAGTTCTATTTATAACAAAACAAAACTCCCTAAACCCACTTCTCAACCGATGTGGGATTCAAAACAAAACACCACTATTCAACAAGGTTGTGGGAGTCTTTTATTAATTTTGTCTGGAATCTCCCTTCAACCTATAATTCTGTTTTGTGATTTCAACTAACATAATTCTATAGGATTGTGACATTGCGAAAATGCAGATATGATATTGCTCCTGATGTCAACACACTAAAGGACCCTGCCACCTCATGGTTTTTGCTGAGAAGTGCAGAAAGCTAAATCTGTTCTTGCAGGTTTCAACAGGTAAGAACAAGGAGGATATGATCCGCCCCAGTTCTCATTTTGTGCCTGCAAATTATGAAAAGTGGAGCGCATGAAATGTACAGTTAAAACTGTTTGTCTTCTGTTGCAGCTTATGTTAACGGACAAAGACAAGGAAGAATTATGAAGAAGCCATTTAGTATGGGAGATTGCATAGCCAAGGAAAATTTCCTCTGTGAAAGCACAGCAGGATTCTTACCTTCATTAGACGTCGAAAGCGAAATAGACATTAGCATAAAAAAAAAAAAAAGAAAACGAAATAGACATGGCTATCAATTCAAAGAAAGCATTGCAAGAGAGTTCGAAGTGGCTCAGAAGATGAGAGAGTTGGGTTTAGACATGTGAAGGATTTCTCTCTAATTTCTTCCTTACATTTAAAAGAACCATTGCCAATTTGCCATACGCGGCCCATATATACATGCAGTTGTTGCACCAATCATAGAAGTACATGGTACAAATGTTAAGCACACCCAGACTCGCACAAAAATGATGGCAAACTAACACTAGATTATCCTATTTTATTCGTTGACAAATCAGATTGACGAAATCTCAGGTGTGAAAAGCCTAGGTTATTGACATGTGTCCAATCTAGCCGTAGACTACAGAGTGTCTCCAGACGTACACTTTTTGAGTACTCAGCCCAGGTTGGGTTCAGCAACAAGCCGTACACCATAAAATCTAACAGGTTACAGTCCCATAAGCACAATAATATGGTTATGAATCCATATATGGTCCCATAAGCGCAATGCAATCACTTTGACAACAAATGTTACTTTCTTCATCAGTTGCCAATCTAGATCTCAATTCTCAAAATGGTGTCTACCAAAGCTTATTGTCACACAAGTTAAATTTTCAGAATAAATAGATCATATCAAAGTGCTCTACACGAAATCAAAAAAAAAAAAATTAGAATAGCAAAAAAGGTCAAATCAACAATGCACGTGACTTTTTTGGTTTTGGACAACAGGAGATAGTGAGCCATGACGCAAGGATAATCTGGCAAGCACGTTCTGTTTTTCTTTTCAAATGCATTCACCAAAAATGTTATTAAGTCTACCTTCATCTTTAGAGAATCAATTTATTCTGCAGGCTAATTTTAGCCATTTTAGGAGCATCTTCTATTGCTGATGTTATCGCTTGATATATTTGTTTTGCTGCCTTTCTACAGCTCATGTATTTCACTCCTTATGTAACCCACTGCATATTTTTAACAAAATTACTTCTGTCTTACCAAAAAAAAAAAAAAGAAAAAAAGTCTACCTTCATCTCCATTGAATGAATCCAATTTCATTCCAATCAAGAGTAGCATGAAGCAGTACACATGGTTGACTAGAGACACAGGGAAAACTGAAAAGTAACTACTCTTCTATGTTCTTCCTAATACCATGTCTTAAAGACGTATACAAATCTGTTCCATCTACTGAATCATCCCGACCGCTCTAAGGTGGGGCCACCTTTACTAGCGTTTCTATGCTTTCCATGCCTTTGAATATGAGCCTCTTGCAACTTAGAAGCAAGAGAAGCAGTTGGTATGGCTCGCCCGGATACGGAGTCTCCAATCCAAGCCAGAAAAAAAGAGGGTCATCAGTTCAACTTCCTGAGAACCTTCCACCGGCCGTACTGTAGTGAGCAAGGCTCAAAAATGATGTGATTGAAAACCTAGCTACACAATCGTGGTAACAATCCAACGATGGGATTATGGAAAAGAAGAGGCTGATAATAATTTGACACTCGAGGGAGCTCACAGTGGATTCAAAATTCTTGAACTAATTTTATATAGGTGTCAAAAAAAAAAAAAAAACAGCACAGTATGATTTAAAAAGTTCAGAAACTCACATCACCCTCCAATGATCCACGACAAATTTTCGCTTCTTCGATTTCTTAATTTCATGGCCATTGATCAAGACAGATGTCTCACCACCTGCACAAAAATGCTCTTGCATTTCTGTTTCTTTATAACTTCTCGGCTTCCTAGTATTGCTACAAAATCATTTGAAATTGAAGATCTTAAGCTTAAACTGGAAATTCAAAGATGGCCTCTCCCAGAATTTAATCACCAAAATTAGTTGAAAACCTGTCAGTTGTAGCTCCCACCAAATATTTATCCAACCAACACACACTTCCAGTACGAACTGGCTTCAATTATCCAAAAAAAATGTAGTAGTTCCTCATCCCAACTGCAAAAAACATGCTATCTTTATATGGTCCACATTTGCAAAAGAATATTGATCCTAAAGATAGGTTAGTTGAAATCCTAGCTTAAACTAGTTTGCATGCAGCACAAAATTGAAATATCCAAACAAGCAACAGGACCAAAAAAAAAAAAAAAAGATTAGTTACGAAGCTGTGTCAATATAATTTAGCTGATATCCATACAAAGAAAAGCATCAAATAAATGCACATATTTCATCCTCTATTGATCAGGCTAAGAAAATGAGTAACAGAAAAGCAAATTTCATTACAAAACTCCAGCCTAGGATAGCTGTTGACTATACCAGACGTTACTGGCCAGAAAGAGCTAGCTTGTTTGGTGCCTCAGGGTAGAAGTTTGGATGCAGATCATAGGTTAAAGCCATACTCCCCTCCACAGCTGGGGAAAGAAAACACTTGCATTCTGTTAATTCAATAAACTAATTATTTACTTGCAATCCTTTCTTTTATACTAGGATGAATACAATTTCATTTACTTGTAATCCCAGAAACTCAAAGAGGCTACAGATTAACTTAAACTGACATACACACCCACAAGCATACAAAGGAAGCTGTAAAAAATGCATGAACATCTGTTTTTCAGAGTAAACAAGAAAGCTTTGGTAAATGGACGTTAAACTCCAGGAGATTGCAGAGCTTCAGCTACTGCATTCAGGATCTCCATGCACACTTTCATCCTTAAGTACTACTTGACCTGTCATTCAACAATTCTGTCTGACAATTCTGTCTTTGGATTACAATGAATTTCCATCCACACTAACTAGTCAACAACAAAAGGGAGTTGGAAAACATGAAGTATTCCATTTAGATCTTCATTTTCCATGAGCAAAAACAAATTTTAAACAAAGTTGATGGAATCCTTTCACTAGATCAAACAAAAGAATAAGCATAGACAAGACAGAGAGAGAGAAAGAAAGAGAGTTTAGAATTGAAGTATAACAACCCATGAAAAAAAAAAAATTCACCTCTTGACTGCAAAACGTATCATGGTCCCTTCCTTTATCACATGATGCTTGTCAGATTTGCTAATGTACAATTCCTTATCATGTTTCTAAGACCAAAATAAGCATATCAAATAAGCGAAGAAGCTAAATAACACTTGCTTTCCAGCAACATAGCCGTAAGAAGGTAACAATTTAAGCTGCAGAAGTGTGCAAGTAAATACACGCTTATATCTGAATTCCCCACGTATGTCTTCCCATGCTATCATTGCAGATGAAAAACCCATAACAATAACATGAATTGAATCTCGGGTAAGCTTTGTTGATTGTATGACCAAGCTGATGTGAGTGTGATCAAGTTGAAGGTTGGTCCCACCAAATTATTCAAGAGTGTTAGTTGGAGTTTGCTTTTTTATTATTGTATTGTAATTGGTGTAGTCCTGAGTTGTAATGTTTCCATTAAGTGTTGTTCTATTATGAGCATCTTAGGAAAAGCAAGAGTGAGTTGTCATGTTTAGTGGGATATAGAGCTGTCAAAGTAGAGCTGTCAAAGTTGAGTACAGGCTGGTTCTCTGCCTATAAATTGAGTCTTGTAATCAGTTTTATTCAAGTGAAATCAAGTTAGAAAACGTTGGTGTTTCACTTCATTGTTACTCTGAAATGTTCAGAGTGTTTAAAAAGAAAATATTGTGAGAGATTAGAGAGAAAATCAATGGAACAGTAACCAAGAAAGTCAGCCTTGGTTTTCTATAAGTTGATTTTCTGCCTATGTTTTGAGTATTGTAATTTGAGTTCTACAAGTGAAATATGAGTGCATTGAGTGTGTTTCACTTCACAAAGTATTTGTTAGTTTGTTCATTAAGTGTACAAGCCAAAAGATTGAGTGAATTGTGAGAAAACAAATTGAGAAGTAACCAAGAAAACCAGGTTTTTGCGTTTCTGCAGAATTCTGGAATTTCCAGAATTTCACTGTAGCAAACATCGATGTTTTGATTTAAACATCGATGTTTTTTGCATTCTGCCCAAGAATTTGAAGTTACCGAATCTTCTAAACATCGATGTTTTGATTCAAACATCGATGTTCTAGCTGTTCGGCAGTTTATTTGAAGTTTCCGAATCAACAAAACATCGATGTTTTGAGTTCAACATCGATGTTCTTGTGATTAATCTGAAGAATTTGAAGAGCAAAGTCAACAATTGGTTGCGGAGCGTGATCAAACATCAAAAGGCTCCTTGTTTGGGTCGCACCAGACGGGACAAAAAGCCAACAAGCTTCACAACCTTCCCCTCTGGAACAGACAGGATCAATTATTAAGAATAACTATATCATACCCACAAACTCAAAACAAAATATGTCACATTTTTAGGGACAGGGTGGCCCGGTAAGTTTATCCATGCAATGCTAAACTTACAAAGAACAAACCCACAAATCCACATGTCACATCTTTATTTATCCATGTCATCTAGGTACTACCGATATCATTAATTTTTACCACATCAATGCCTTTTTTTTTTTTTTGGTCTGAACCGAGTATGTCCTTGGAGTAAGGTGTCAAAAATATCAATGGGGGAGGATTGTTTTGTGCTGCTTTTCTGTGGATATGATTAAAATCATTGATCAATTAATATCTCTTTACCTAAAAAATAAGAAAATGGATAGACTATATAGATTATGAGGAATCTTGTAGGGGGATCCACTTACTAGATAATCCCTAAATTTCACTCGATAAAGCTAGAATTTGGGCTATATTACTCGAAACTAACTCCTATAGTTTCTCTTTGGAGGCGCCATCTCATCAACTCTTTCTTCCTAGTTTTTTTTCAGAATGGATCTACCTCAATCTTAACTGTTTGCAATGAATTGTTGTGCAGCACTATATACGGTCAGCATAAGATTTGGGGTTGAATATTGAAGTTCTGTTAGATTGATTCTTTTTTTTTTTCTTCCTTTCCTTTAAATTCCTGGTTTCCATTGTTGATACAAGACATTGAGGGTGGTTATCATATCAAGCTTATAAATAAATCTCTCCTCCATCACCCAAACTGGGTTCAATATACATATATTTAAAACCGTTCAATCATTTGGAATATCCAATCCATCATTGTCATCAAACAAATTAGTGGAACCTTTTATCCTACTCACCCACCTGTATACATTAGCCATATTCTAATTAAATCTTCAACAATGTCTTGCCATACATTATTTTGCTCGCTGGTTCCTCTTAGCATTGCATGGCTCATATTTGCTACCACAAAAGAATGGAAATTTGGCCCTAAAGTTATCAAGCCTGTCATTAAGCTGGAGTCTTTCCACATCCCTAGCTATTATATCAAACAACCAGATTTCATGTTCAGTGAGTGGGATGCTACTTTCACAATCAGGAATCCAGACTATAGTCGCGTAGATGTAAGCATAAAGCGAATGACGAGTTACCTTACCTTTTCAAACTTCCCCATCGCATGCGGAGTGGTGAAGGATGAAATAATATCTGGGAAGAATCATTCAGGGAGAACATTTCAGATGGTTTCCACAGACAAGGATTGCCCATGGGTCAATATGCGCGACAAAAAAATTGTAGGGCGTTGGGAAGCAGCTCGTCGGAATAACAGTCTCATAATTGACATTGTGATGAGTGCTTCTATATTTTATCGTCATGGGAAATGGTGGGGTTGGATTGCAGAAGTTAAGCCATTTTGCAATTCTGTTAACATCACCCCTGAAGGACCATCCATGAGGAAATCATTTAAAGGTGTAAATGGTACTTGTAGTTTCCCTCAACCAAGTTGGTATCAATAATTTATTACTATTATTATCATTTTGTTCGTTAGTTCATTTAGATTTTGATTTGTCAATAAAAATGTATAACATTTAACTAGTTTCTTAATTTGCACATTATTTTTTTCTTTTGGAGGGCTTATTTCTTTGCACATGATGTGTTTTTCTTCGAGGATTAGTGAAGAAAAAGAAAATTATTTTAAAGCAAAATTTTGGAGTGTTTTCTTTTTTGTTATTTCTCTACATATGAGCAAAATGCTAGATTTAATTAGAAGGAAAATCTTAGTATTAATTATTTATGTCAATACTTTTGAATATTTCAAGCTTTTAGCATAATAACAAATCAAGTGAGTAAATCAACCTAAAATATATATATCAACACTCAAAGTGTCAACCCTTAAAATCTTACAAAATTATTATAACAATTTTCCATGAAAGTGTATATTTGATGTTGTCATTGCTTGTATTTTAGTTGATGAACATTTTAGTTTATTGACTAGTTATACCCAACAAAAAAATTTGACAATCCTTTTTTCTTCTATTTCAAACTTGCAAAAATAACTACAAATCACCTATATTATTATTTTTTTTTCAAATTTTATTATTTTAATGTCTTGATTTACTTATTTTAATTTTAAAAAATTCTTGTATAAATTATGAACTTATTGTATCTCTTTTCTGATTCATGTTTGTTGCAATGAAGATTTAAAAACTCACAAATAATGTAATTATTATTTGGTGGTAAAGGAGATCTTTAATTTTTTTTTAGAACTGAAACTTTGCTTTAATTGCTTAATGCCTATAGAGTTACATCATCACTATTCACTCGAAATTGAAGTAAAAGAATATGGAAAATCAACACGTTATTTTGGGCTAAAAGAAAAAGTTAAATGACAGAGGTGGTGAACTAATAAAACTAGCTGGAAAAAAAAAATAACTAGCTAATTGCACTAATTGCAGTCTACCAAAAGAATATGGTAGACTGCATAGATGTGATTATATAATTCTGAAAATCTATTTATAAGATCGATCAATACACATCTCTTTGGATAGAAAGTATACTAAGCAGTCTTCTCCTTAGCAGCCTTCTCCAGAGCTTTGGCTGGAGCATTGGCAGTAGAAGCCTCCTCAACAACAGGTAATCATCAACGGCTGCTTCATGAGCAGGCTGCAAGCAAAGGAAAAAAAGTGTAAGAATAAGAAATAGAGATAATTAATTTATTATATATATAATAATAGGTTTAGATTTTGTACACTATACTTCAAATAAAATTCTAAAATTAATTTTATCCTCTCCAACACGGCACCAAAGCCTAAGCTTTACTTTAGTAATAATAAAAGATAACTCTCCTCTAGGTACACTCACCACCAGATAGGTGTTGTGTTTAGTTGCAAACTTATTTTTAGAGTCATAGCTAGGGGTGAGCACGGACCCCGAACAATCCAAAAATTTTGAATCCCAAATCCAAATAAATCTAAATTTGAAATTCCAGATTGTCTAATAAACATTAAAGTTCGGTATGTAATTTTGAAACACTTTTGGATTATGTAATTTTGTAAGTGGATTAAAGAAAATGTAACAAATTCGGGATATTGGAACTATCCCGAATTATCCAAATTAAAATTCAGAAATATGGAATTCTGGCTATTAGAATTTAATATGGACAGAGGTTTTGACAATTTCAGGATTCCGAATTCCATACCGAAAAGTACATATTCCAATCCAAATTCTCGAATGCTCAGCCCTAACCATAGTATATATGTATGGCCATAGTTTTCGGACAAGATAGTCGTATTGTTCTTGTCTTTGGTTGTGCTCATTGTATTTCTTTTTTTTTTCTCTTAAACTTGAGTGGTTTTTTCTTTTCTCAATATTGAATTTATGTGATCTTCATGCTATGTTTTTACCTTTCTTTTCAAGCCTAATAATTGAGTGAAAGAGATTGGGGATAAAGATTTGACTAGGATTATATCAACAGGTGCCTGAAAACTAAAGTAATCAGTCACCGTGGTAATATCCTTTAAAGCCCAATATCTAAAGGCTAGCTTGTAAAGAGAAGAGAGACCGTCATAAAAATGCAAAACCAATTGTCCCTTTTAGGCCTATGACAGTGATATTCACGGAAACTAGCAAACGCCCTCACGTTGTTTCGGCCATTGAAGATTGTCACTAAAAAATTTACAATATTGAGTACCTATCAAACTGTTTAATTAAAAATCAACCCTATTTAAAGTATTCTAATTAATACAATCCTCTAATTATATAATTGAAAAATTGTCTAACTATGCAACTCTATTTTTACTCTATCTCAAGATCTTAATTAAGAAATCGTCTAATTGTGTAACCTCATCTTTACTAAGTCTCATGATCTTTCATATTTGGGTGTGGATTTGATTTATTCATATATCCCTTCTAAAGGCTCACTAGAAACCACTCCTCATCCACACTTTTACAAACACTGGCATACACTTCCAGTCCTTATTGACCCCGACTATCATGCAAATTCGATTGATGAATGTTTTAAAAATTTATTGAATCTTGCATATAACTCATGTTAGATATGTGTTTAAGAAATATTATTGATTGTAAATTTTTTAAATGAAAAAAAAATTGCAATAGATGAGTAACGAAGAAGAAAATTTGAAGAATGACACCTATTCTCACTTTTTTTCTTTTTTCCTACTAATTAAAAGTATGACAAAACTTGAAGCGCCCCGACCCGTATTTACCGTACACAGTAAACACGTGCCAGAACTATTCTTACTACAGTAGCAGACAGTACATACAATATAAAATACAATACAAGCAATCCCCAAATACAATATTCGTCACCCGATCCCGGGGACCATTATTCAAGCCATTACACTCCAATCTAGTCGACAGCAGAGGACATAGGATACAACAGCAAATATAATACAGCAACAACAGCAGCAGAAAATATCCCCAACAGCAATAACACAATAGAAAGACAAGCAGCGGAAGACTTAGAATGAGATGCAGCGGAGGTATAGATCCGGAGTCTGGTGGAGTAGGACCAACAGCTGGCCGAACCACGTACCTGTACTACGAGCAACTAATCCTACGGGATGAAACCCCGCAGGCGAGGGGTGAGTCCGAAGTGCTCACCGACGAAGGATAAACAGTAATATGCAGGCAAACACAA
Source organism: Turnera subulata (assembly GCA_028386065.3). NCBI lineage: Eukaryota > Viridiplantae > Streptophyta > Magnoliopsida > Malpighiales > Passifloraceae > Turnera > Turnera subulata. The sequence goes on from JAKUCV010007332.1 coordinate 161,653, forward strand.
TACTTTCGAAGTAAAATTCCAGCAAAAGACATAACAGTGAAAAACCAGAATATAACTGAGCCAAGACCAAAAGAATAATTATTATTACCAAATTTTATCTTTCGGGCTCTGTCATTGGACAAGCTAGGGTCGTACCTGGTTATTAACATGTTCTGAGTGCTAGATCAATCCAAGAGAACCCAGGGATCGACATCCCAAAAATATAGATCCTAGGGATAGACATCCCAAAAATATAATCACGGGATAGACATCACAAGCATAGACATGCTTATCACAAGTAACCTAGATCATAGCCACCATAAAACAGTCTCTAACCATCTAGTCGTACCACTACTTTCCTAGTGACAAATAAGTTGTCAACACAACTTCCAATTATCCAATTTTCTCATCATGTCAGTATATCCACAATCAACAAATCAGCAACCACAACAGTAATACCACAATCAGACTCAATTGGCTCAGCAGTTCAATCAGGCAAAATAATCACAGAAAAACAAACACAGCTTCATGTGCAACATATCAAAGGTTATCCATCCTCACCTTAGCCGATTTCCCTACTCTTGAAAGTCCTCAAATTGTCCCGACTTCGGTTCCTCGGGATACTGTTCGTTATCGGCTCCTATATAGCAAATAACAGCACATATTCACATAAGATGCACATAAATGCAAATGATGCTATACCGTAAAAATAAAGCCTAAACTGGTTCGTTTACGTCCCGGTGAAACCCCGTTATCATTATCATTCACTATTTATTATTCCTGTGTCAAATACTACACTATACTTTTACCCGGTTATTATTCTGGTATTTACTTTGATAATACCATTTCCTTATTTATTTATAAGTATGTACTTTCCAAAATAATTATTATTGACCATATATATATATTCCCAAAATAATATTGTGTCAAAGCACTTATTTCATTTATCCTCACAAATATAATCGTATACCATGTATATACTTTTCTGCCGTATTTTCCAAAAATATACTTATCACAAAATATTTCCTCAAATGCTAACGTGCATATATATCTCTTCCTAAAAGTAATTATTATAACGTATTTCAATGGTATTTATCATATAATATTTTCCGGTAAAACATTTACATCCTATATATCCTTAAAAAAATTTACCACAATTTAATAATTATGTTATAATTATAATTATCATATGAAAGTAATTATTTCTTTTATTCCACAAAATATAATCATATACCATACATTTATTATTTTATTTCCAAAAACCATATATAATCCATATTATTTATTTCTTCCCAGAATATATTTATTCTTTAATATCTATTATTATTTATTATTATTATTATTATTTTTTAATTTCCGGACTAGGCCAAATAGTGCAAGCCCAGCCCAGTGCTTAGCCCCATATAACCCAGGTATATCCATATCAGGACCCAGGCCCACTAGTCTAAGCCCGATTGCAACTCAGCCCATTCAACCCAAGCCCTAAGTCATAAGAGAACCGGGTCAACCCAAACGGAATCGGGTCAAACCCGTCACAGATGGGTCGACCCGCGTCTCTTCCATACACAGCTCACCTTCCCGTTTGCAGGGTGGCGGCGGCTGGTCACTGTGCGACGACGAGGCGACGAAGGCGTGGCTGAAGGGGGAGGCGCACGACGGCAAACAAAGAGGGAAGCGGCGGAGGAAGGTGCGGCGACGAGCAACGAGAAAGGAGGGCGGCGACTCGTCAAGGGGACGGATCTGCAGGCACGGTGAAGGGGGGTGGCGCGACGGTATTGCTGCAGGCGGTTGCTGGCAGCGGTTTGCAACAAGGGCGCGGCGAGTCTCGGGACGGCTGCAGCTGCGACGCGATGGCAGGAAAAGGAGAAGGACGGTAAGGCGACGAGTCCTGCAGGTGGCGGCTGCGTCCTTTCCGGGCTATCTCCACTAGCGGCGCCGGCGAGGAGAAAAGAAATGGATGGTGGTCGGAACGGGTGGTGTGTTGGTGGCGGTTGTGTTGTGTGTTGTTTGGTATTTTATTTTTTTTTTCTTTTCTTCTTTTTTTCCTGGTTTTGGTTGCAGGGAAGAAACTGGCAGAGTATGGTGCTGGTTGTTTACAGTGGTGGTTTGCAGGGAGAATGAAGGAAACTGGCAGTGGAGTTGTGAGGCAGGGAAGAATTCACAGGTAACAAAGAAAACGTGCATGGGTATTGTCTAAACAGGAAAGAGGCGGCGACTGCCTGTATAATTGAGCCGCCTAAATTATGCAGGTTTGTCTGCACATAACCCGTGCACCGATCGGACCAGAAAATATCTATTATACCCACTTGACTTAATTTCTGGTCCAGTAATTCGAGGTTAAACCTGACTTTTCTTACGATTCCTAGACCCGAAAAATGCCAACTCTGGTCCGAAAAATCCGCTGAAAAATAGGGAACGTGAGGTAAAGGTCGGTTTCAGGATGCAATGCATAATTTACCCTGAAATAATTACCCAAGATTAATTTCATTAGATAAATTACTGTATAAAGTTTTTTTTACAGTCCCGGTAAAACATAAATTTTACCCGGGCCGTTACAGTCTACCCCCCTTAAAAGAATTTCGTCCTCGAAATTCATGCCTATTCTGTAAAGAGATGCGGATACTGGGACCGCATGTGCTCTTCAACTTCCCAAGTAGACTCGTTAGCGGAATGCTTACTCCACTTGACCTTGACCATAGGAATGGTACAGTTCCGCAACTGCCGAACTTCTCGAGAAAGAATCTGCTTCGGCACTTCTGTGTAGGTAAGATCCTCTGCTACCTCAACATCCACTGGGGCAACAATGTGACTAGGTTCTGATCGATATCTCCTCAACATAGAGACATGGAACACGTCATGAATACGTGATAGCTCATCAGGTAAAGATAACCTGTAGGCTAGTGGTCCAATTCTCTCCATGATCTCATAGGGTCCAATATACCTTGTTTAACAGCCCGGGTAAAAATTTTGATTTTTACCGTGATTTACTGTTGAATTAATCTTGGGTAATTAATTCAAGGTAAATCGGGTGTCGTTTTTCGAAACCGAGAGTTTTCCCGCGTTCGTGATTTTTCCGTGGATTTTTCGGACCTAAGTTGGTATTTTTCGGGTGAAACGCCCGACTCGTATTTATCGTACACAGTAAACACGTGTCAGAACTGTGACGACTCAATCAAACCAAACCCAGCATACAGTGTATACAACAGTAACTCGGCTCAACAGCCCAAAAATAATAACGTCAATAACTACATAACCGGCCCAATGGCCCAACAATAGCAAAATAATGCACAGCGGAAGACTTAATAACTCACAAAGACACTGTATGCGACACATGATGCAAACTATGGATCCGAGCCCTGTCCAAGGGATAACGCCGCAGCCTGTCTGGAATGCACCAAACCTGTACCACAAATAACTCATCCTACGGGATGAAAGCCCGCAGGTGAGGGGTGAGTCCGAAGTGCTCACCAACCAAGGATAAACAGAAATATGCAGGCAACTATAATACTTCAAAGAAGAAATACAGACAATAATCACAACCATACCAAAGTCAATACCGTACAAAACAGACCAAACTCAAGGACTCGACCCAACGTATCAAGGATTTTATTTCCAATTTTATTATTCTGGCCCCGTCACGGATAAGCTAAGGTCGTACCAGGCTATCAACCTGTTTATGGTGCCAGATCAAAAAAAAAAACCCGGGATCAACATCCCAATATCAAATCTCAGGGATCAACATCCCAATAACAATCTCAGAGATCAACATCCCAATCACAATCTCAGGGATCAACATCCCAATCACAATCTCAGGGATCAACATCCCAATAACAATCTCAGGGATTAACATCTCAATAACAATCTCAGGGATCAACATCCCAATAACAATCTCAGGGATCAACATTCCAATCACAATCTCAGGGATCAACATCCCAATCAATCCGGCATCAACATGCCCATCACAAGTAACCCAGATCATGGCCACCACAAAACAGTCCCAAACCATCCGGTCGTACCTCTACTTACCACGTGACAATAAAATCATCATCTCAAATCAACTTCCAATTTCCATTTCTTTTTTCCCGATTATCCATATCATAGTTTATTCCAATTATCCAATCACAACACTGTCTACCGACAACAATCACAATATCCCTAACAGTCAACAATTATCCAACTTCCTATTAGCTCAGGTTATACAGTAGACCAATCCATCAACAGTTTCATAACATCAATTACTCACAGACCAACATCAATCACAACACAGTATCCAAGAGTCCAATAACAGTCAACGCAGCGGTTCAATCAAGCAAATCAACATCATAGCAACAACAACAACAATAACCATAGCAGCCAAATAACCAACACAATTCCATATTATCAATTAACCAACAACAATACATATAACACCAATTATTCACAATTAACAGTTCATCACAATATCCACACGACCAATAACACAGTCCAACAACAGCAACATCGATAACCATAACAGTCAAATAACCAACAATGACCCTCTCAGCAGTTCATTCAAACAACAAAACACACAAAGTATTACTGGCACATATCAAGGGTTATCCATCCTCACCTTGGCCGATTACTCAACTCCGTAAACAATGACCGGTCCCAAGCCGGGTCCTCGAAAAACTGCTCGATATCCGAACCTATACAACAAAACAATATATACACATAAATGCACATAATCGGTATACTATGATGCCAAAACTGCGAAATAACCCATCCCGGTTACATATCTTTCATTATTTCCCTTTACCGAAAAATATTATACCGTACGTATATCCGAGTATAATTTCGGTACCATACTTTAATTAAAACTCTTTTCAAAATAATTTCATGAAATAATTATAATTTTCCAAAATTATAATCTCCTTAATTGTTTTCCAGAAAAATAATAACGTATTTATAATTTTCAGAAAATATTTATATAGCATTTATCTTTTTCTAAATTTATATACAATAATATTTTCCAACACAAAATATAATTACCTTTAACTTTCAAAGTACATATATATATATATTCCTCAACCATAATTTTCTAGAGAAGATAATACATATATTAAATTTCCAGAAATTAATTTTATGGTATATATATATTTTTTCAATTAATAATATTTTTTCTCCAAAACATAACTTAATTATTTATCAATGTATATATATTTATTTTTCTCAAACTACCAGAATTAATTGATCATAATTTTCTCAAAGTAAATATATTTTTTTTTTCAAAACTGATTTTATTCCAGAAAATAAATAAATAAATATATATTAATCCCTTTTTTTTTACTGGACTGGGCCATGAACAGTAAGCCCATGCCCAGCCCAAGAACTAAGTCCAGCAACCTAACAGGTCAGCTTCCGGCCCAGGCGCACAGGCCCAGACCATAGTATGAGCCTCAGGCCCACGCCAAGCCCAGACCGCGCCAGCCAAGACTTCAGTTGACCCGTTAAGGAAACGGGTCGCTCACCCTCGGTGTCGGGTCTGCCTCATCACACCCGGGTCACCCACGACCCGTGGCTGTTGTTGCTGCTGCTCACCTTCGCAGCGGAGGTGACGGCGCGGCTGTGGCGAAGCGACACGGGGATGGCAAGGCGAGGCGGCGTGCGGCGTGAAGGCGGCGGTGAGAGAGGTGGTGACGGCCGGTGTGGGCGAGGTGATGGCGTGACCCGTCTGGTTGTGGATCACTCCATCGGCACGCCTTGGCTGGACGGCGCTGCAGCAGCGGTTGCAGGTGGGAGACAACGCGAGGACGGCGGTGGCAGCAGGTTGCAGCAAGCGGTCGTCGGTGCTGGTGGCTGCTACTCACGGCGGTTGGCAGAAGGGGAGGCGGCTCGGGCAGCAACTCTTCCTCTTTCTTTCTTTTTTTTCTTTTTCCTTATTCTTCCTTCCCGATTTCTTTTTTCCTCTCCCTCTCTATTTTTTTCTTTTTTTTCCTCTCTTCTTTTTTTTCCTTTCTTCGTCTCTTCTTTTTCTTCTCTATTTTTTTCTCTTCTTTCTTTTCTCTCTTTTTTTTTTTCCCTTCTTCCCCTTCCTGCTTTCTTCTTCCTTTAAAACCATAAAAATTACTGTGCATCACTGTGCGATCTGTGATTCCTTCAATAATGCAGCTTGTCTGCATTGTTGAAGCTAGTCGGTCCGGACCAGAAAATAACTGATACCCCCCCAGTTATTTTCCGGTGTGATTTTCCGAGAAATTCCGAAACCCGAAAAATACCAACTTAGGCCCGAAAAATCCACAGAAAAATCACGAGCGCGGGAAAACTCTCGTTTTCGAAAAATGACTCCCGATTTACCTTGAATTAATTACCCAAGATTAATTCAACAGTAAATCATGGTAAAAAGACTTTTACAGTCCCGGTAAAAATTAAAAATTTTACCCGGGCTGTTACAGTCTACCCACCTTAAAAAGAATTTCGTCCCCGAAATTCCGTCTTATCCGTGGGTCCTACCACGATAAGCTTCTGGCACACTCTGCCAGGTGTCCAACCTTAACCCGAGATACCGCTTATACCCTTAAGCGACATCTCGTCCTCTATAAAAACCAAACCTCATAACTGGCAAACTCACACACAGTCATGGACTCTCCACTGAGGACAAGAACTACCTCAGACTCCGAGAACAACAGCTACATCGGCGGCACTGCCTTCCCGACAAGCTCCGATGAAGAACCTCCGAGGAAGCGCTTCAAGACGAACATCATCGGCCTGAAGGAACACATCGTGATACCCCAGGTACACCCTAGAATATAGAGAAGTATTTGCATGATGAGATCCGGGTGTAGCTTGTCCTTCCGGCACGTTCGTATAGGTTGGATAGGGTATTCGAGAGAAAGTAGGTGATGTTGATAATGTTGGGTGTACATGATGGTATGGGTTTAGGCTCGGTAACATGATTGATATCGGATTGAGATGAGATGGTTCGCATAGGCCTTGCCTAGTGCACA
>JAKUCV010007332.1:169001-223474 GCA_028386065.3 Turnera subulata
AAGAGAAGTATGAACCCTAGATGCCTAAGGGTTCCAAAGGGATGGATTTGATGGCTTGATGTGCCTAATGGTTTGGTAAGTGGGGTTTGCTTACTTGTGATGATTGATGGTGCTACTTGCTTGGTAGATGCTCAATTGCTTGGTGAATTGCACCTATGGTGCTAAGCTGATGATGTTGATGAAAGCCTTGGCTGAGCTGATGTGCCCATAATAGGGCTAAGCATTTGCACATTCATGCATTCCATTGCACGGATGCTGTATATTATATGTAACGATGCTATGTATATATATATGTATCGATGGACCTTGCGAAGGCTGTGACTGCTTGGTCATTATGATGTTAACCTTGCTGTTGGATGCTATTTGCCGCTTGTTTGGTATTGTTGGTTGTTGCTAGTAAGTTGATTCTACTTACTGAGTCAGTGGACTCACCCCCCCCCCCCCCCCAATTCTTCTCCTTATTTTTCAGGTGCGAGAATGAGAGTACGGGCAGCGTAAACTGATGGGTATAGCTGAGTTGTATTATTTACTTAGTTGTATTAAAAGAGGTTATAATTGACATTGTATGAGTTAGTGCCCCTTGTAGCAGAATTCTATAACATTAAAGGATATGGAGTTTAATTCATTTTGGTATTTCTGTTGCCTTTGCATTCTTTGTTTGTTTCCGTTTACGCTGTGCATGTTCTTGTTAGTAACCCGCGAGGCAGAGGCAACAAGCTTCTGTGATGTTGTGTATAGGCCTTGGGGGTGCCTTGTGGCACGATGATGGTGCACACGGTTCCTGGCCGGTCGCGCTTAGGCGGGGGCGTGACACACATGGTCGTCTCCAGCAAACGGCGAAAGAAAAGTGCTCCCAAGAAAGCTGAGGATAAGAAGGGCAAGGCGATAGCTGAGAGCAGCACTCCGCAGCAGACACTGACGCAGCTAAACGTCTCACTGAAGAAGATCAGCTCGGCGGTGTTGCAGATAGAGCTGGCGTGCGCGGAGCTCTTCCCTCATATGAAAACCGTCCAAAAACTTGTAAAAGACTTAGAGAAGCATGTAACTCAATAGAGTACTTCTTCTCCGTTTGTAAAACTATTATGAAATAAATAAAATAAGTTTCCTTTTTAAATCAAAATCTCTTGTTAAATTGTGAAAACTCATGCTAATAGAAAAATAAAAACATCACAAAGCAAAACAAAAATCAACAATAAGAATATAAAATCAAATATAAAGAAATCAAAAATTAAATCTCGTTTAACAAAACCAAAGTATAAAGAAGTTAAAACGAAACACGTTTTCATGACCGGTGCTCGTATCGGACGTAAACATCCTCGAACCCAAGAAACGTGACACGTGCGACTAACGGTGACGTCTGTTTCCCTCGTGAAAAAGATGACCGTTAACTCGCACAGTGACGATCACGAGAGCGTGCTGTGTCCCTCGAGAGAAACGTACCCACTTGTTCACAAATTCCGCATGAGCCAAAAACGTCTGTCAAGCCTTGTATCTCTCCACGACGTCCGAACAAGTGTAAGCTTGTCGCACATGCGCTCTACTCGAGGTACAGTCCCATCCGTCTAGCCTCAACGGTCACAAATGCATGTGATAAAAGATGCAGGAAAATATAGAAAAACCATAGAAAGAAAGGACAAAGTAGCCAGAGCGAAAGAAAATCATGAGATGGTAAAAGGCTGAAAAATTCTGGCACTGGTAGCCCGAAAAACGTGTAAAGTAACAAGGCAATAAATGAATGCAACGAAAAATTTCAAAAAGCAAAATCTTGAAAATCAAAAACGGTAATCACGCTCCCCATAAGAGTATAAAAGAAACGGAGCGGTGAGGTGTAAATCATCAAAACATCTAAAAGCAACAAAACGCTCAGAAACACAAAACCACAACTCTCGAAAAAACAAAATACCCACGCGTCCAAAACAACATGCCTGCTCCCTCATCTGTCTTCTTCGTCGAAGGTGCCAATCTAGGCAGAAGGAACCGAATGGCCTACAGCATGGTCAACGAGCGTCCAGAAGAACTACCGAACGAGCTCGGCAGGATGCCGCGTCTGGTCTTCATCGACAAACTCTACTCATCGAGGTTCTTCATCACTCCTATGGAAGAGACGTTCTTCCTGGAGGACCATGGCACTCTGAGGACCTCCTACTACGGATCGGCAAACTCCATCATGTTCTTCATCTTCGAAAAACTTCAGGAGTTCAACCTGGAGTCCACTTGCCATACCCTGGAGCAAGGCACCTACTATCTGCTCTCGATGACGGCCCAGAGCATGCCCAGAGTCACTCGTCTGCCCGTAACTTGGCCCAAGGCCCGACTACTGGTGTGGAACTGCAGAGGAGTCGCAAGGCGTTCCCAGGAGTTCTCGCGTACTCTGAGGGACCTGAAGAACCAATACAAGCCCAACATGGTTCTTCTCACGGAGACCCAGTGGCAGCCTCAAGACGATCACGATCTCATCCCACTCTGGTTCCCTCAAGCAAACCGGTTCGAGCTTCCCTGTCAGGACAACAGAGGCGGCATGTGGTTCTCTTGGAGCGACAACATCCAAGTCAACATCAACAACGACCCAAACAGCTTCAAGGTCAATGTCGTTCCAGGGCGATAAATGTATTTTTTTTTATAAAAAGTCAATGTAATATTTCTATTTGTAATATCAATATTTGCAATATTAATAATATTTATATTTTCGCTTATTTATGGCATCATTACCTCTTATGTGTATGTTCTGCGACAGCTGGCATCCCTTGACTGGATCCATAATGCACTAACTAAAATGATATAAAATAATAAACAAATGGAGCGAACTATGCAATCAAGGACAACAAACACACAAAGACTGCCCAACAAGACCTAATGCCCGCTCCGCTACCAAAATGAAACGCCCTGACCCGTATTTACCGTACACAGTAAACACGTGTCGGAACTGTGACGACTCAATCAAACCAAGCCCAGCATACAATGTATACAATAGTAACTCGGCTCAACAGCCCAAAAATAATAACGTCAATAACTACATAACCGGCCTAATGGCCCAACAATAGCAAAATAATGCACAGCGGAAGATTTAATAACTCACAAAGACACTGTATGCGACACATGATGCAAACTATGGATCCGAGCCCTGTCTAAGGGATAACGCCGCAGCCTGTCTGGAATGCACCAAACCTGTACCACAAATAACTCATCCTACGGGATGAAAGCCCGCAGATGAGCGGTGAGTCCAAAGTGCTCACCAACCAAGGATAAACAGAAATATGCAGGCAACTATAATACTTCAAAGAAGAAATACAGACAATAATCACAACCATACCAAAGTCAATACCGTACAAAACAGACCAAACTCAAGGACTCGACCCAACGTACCAAGGATTTTATTATTTTTTTTCCAATTTTATTATTCTGGCCCCGTCACGGATAAGCTAAGGTCGTACCAGGCTATCAACCTGTTTATGGTGCCAGATCAAAAAAAACTCAGGATCAACATCCCAATATCAAATCTCAGGAATCAACATCCCAATAACAATCTCAGGGATCAACATCCCAATCACAATCTCAGGGATCAACATCCCAATCACAATCTCAGGGATCAACATCCCAATAACAATATCAGGGATCAACATCCCAATAACAATCTCAGGGATCAACATCCCAATCACAATCTCAGGGATCAACATCCCAATCAATCCGGCATCAACATGCCCATCACAAGTAACCCAGATCATGGCCACCACAAAACAGTCCCAAACCATCCGGCCGTACCTCTACTTACCACGTGACAATAAAATCATCATCTCAAATCAACTTCCAATTTCCATTTCTTTTTTCCCAATTATCCATATCATAGTTTATTCTAATTATCCAATCACAACACTGTCTACCGACAACAATCACAATATCCCTAACAGTCAATAATTATCCAACTTCCTATTAGCTCAGGTTATACAGTAGACCAATCCATCAACAGTTTCATAACATCAAATACTCACAGACCAACATCAATCACAACACAGTATCCAAGAGTCCAATAACAGTCAACGCAGCGGTTCAATCAAGCAAATCAACATCATAACAACAACAACAACAATAACCATAGTAGCCAAATAACCAACACAATTAAATCTCTATTGTATACACTGTATGTTGGGCTTGGTTTGGTTGGGTCGTCACAGTTCCGGCACGTGTTTATTGTGTACGGTAAATACGGGTCGGGGCATTTCATTTTGGTAGCGGAGCGGGCGCTAGGTCTTGTTGGGCAGTCTTTGTGTGTTTATTGTTTTTGTTTGCATAGTTCGCTCCATTTGTTTATTATTTTGTATCATTTTAGTTAGTGCATTATGGATCCAGTCAAGGGACGCCAGCTGTCGCTGAACATATACGTAAGAGGTAATGATGCCATAAATAAGCAGAAATATAAATATTATTAATATTGCTAATATTACTATTACAAACATAAGCATTACATTGATATTTTATATATATAAAAAAGAAAATACATTCATCACCTTGGAACGACGTTGACCCTGAAGCTGTTGGGGTCATTGTTGATGTTGACTTGGATGCTGTCACTCCACGAGAACCACATGCCGCCCCTGTTGTCCTGGCCTGGAAGCTCGAACCGGTTTGCTTGAGGGAACTGGAGTGGGATGAGACCGTGATCGTCTTGAGGCTGCCACTGGGTCTCTGTGAGAAGAACCATGTTTCACTTGTATTGGTTCTTCAGGTCCCTCAGGGTACGCGAGAACTCTTGGGAACGCCTAGCGACTCCTCTGCAGTTCCACACCAGTAGTCGGGCCTTTGGCCAAGTTACGGGCAGACGAGTGGCTTTGGGCATGCTCTGGGCCGTCATCGAGAGTTGGTAGTAGGTACCTTGCTCTAGGAAATGGCAAGTGGACTCTAGGTTGAACTCCTGAAGTCTTTCGGAGATGAAAAACATGATGGAGTTTGCCGAGCCGTAGTAGGAGGACCCCAGAGTGCCATGGTCCTCCAGGAAGAACGTCTCTGCCATGGGCGTGACGAAGAACCGCGATGAGTAGAGTTCGTCGACGAAGACCAGACGCGGCATCCTGCCGAGCTCGTTCGGTAGTTCTTCTGGACGCTCGTTGACCATGCTGTAGGCCAGACGGTTTCTTTTGCCTAGGTTGGCACCTTTGACGAAGAAGACGGATGAGGGAGCAGGCATGTTGTTTTGGACGCGTGGGTGTTTTGTTTTTCCGAGAGTGGTGGTTTTGTTTTTCTGGGCGTTTGGTTGCTTTAAAATGCTTTTGATGATTTACACCTCACCGCTCCGTCTTTTATACTCTTATGGGGAGTGTGATTACTGTTTTCGATTTTCAAGATTTTCTTTTTGAAAATTTTGCCGTTGCTTCATTTATTGCTACGTTACTTTATACGTTTTTCGGGCTACAATGCCAGAGTTTTTCAGTTTTTTCCCATCTCATGATTTTCCTTCGCTCTGGCTACCTTGTCCTTTCTTTCTATGGATTTTCTATATTTTCCTGCATCTTTTATCACATGCATTCGTGACCGTTGAGGCTGGACTGATGGGACCATACCTCGAGTAGAGCGCATGTACGACAAGCTTACACCTGTTTGGACATCGTGGAGAGATGCGAGACTTGAAAGACGTTTTTGGCTCATGCGGAATTTGAGAAGAAGTGGGTAACGTTTCTTTCGAGGGACACAGGACGTGCTCGTGATCGTCACCGTTAGCTCCGTATGTCACGTTTCTCGGGATCGAGGATGGATACGATCGATCTAGAGCGTCGAGCATAAAAACATATTTTTGTTTTAATTTCTTTATATTTTGGTTTTGTTAAACGAGATTTAATTTTTAATTTATTTATATTTGATTTTATATTCTTATTATTGATTTTTGTTCTACTTTGAGATGTTCTATTTTTCTGTTTAACATAAGACTTTGTAATATAAGAATTTTGATTTAAAAAGAAAGCTTATTTTATTTATTTCATAGTAGTTTTACAACAGGAGAAGAAGTACTCTATGGAGTTACTTGCTTCTCAAGATCTTTTACAAGCTTTTGTACGTTCTTCACGTGAGGGAAGAGTTCCGCGCACGCCTGTTCGATCTGCATCACCGCCGAGCTGATCTTTCTTCAGTGAGATGTTCAGCTGCGTCAGAGTCTGCTGCGGAGTGCTGCTTTCAGCCGTCGCCTTGCCCTTTCGATCTTCAGCCTTCTTGTTGGCACACTTCTTTCGCCGTTTTGGGGAGACGACCATGTGCTCTTTCAGGCCGATGATGTTCGTCTTGAAGCGCTTCTTTGGCGGTTCTTCATCGGAGCTTGTCGGGAAGGCAGTGCCACCGATGTAGCTGTTGTTCTCGGAGTCAGAGGTTGTTCGAGATCGGAGTGGAGAGTCCATGGCTGAGAGTGAGTGTCTCAGTTTTGAGGTTTGGTATTTATAAGAGGATGAGATGTCGCTTAAGGGTATAAGCGGTATCTCATGTTGAGTTGGACACCTGGCAGAGTGTGCCAGAAGCTTATCGTGGTAGGACCCACGGATAAGACGGAATTTCGGGGACGAAATTCTTTTTACGGTGGGTAGACTGTAATAGCCCGGGTAAAAATTTTGATTTTTACCGGGACTGTAAAAGTCTTTTTACCATGATTTATTGTTGAATTAATCTTGGGTAATTAATTCAAGGTAAATCGGGAGTCGTTTTTCGAAACCGAGAGTTTTCCCGCATTCGTGATTTTTCCGTGGATTTTTCGGATCTAAGTTGGTATTTTTCGGGTCCCGGGATTTTCGGAAAAATCACACCGGAAAATAACTAAGGGGGTATCAGTTATTTTCTGGTCCGGACTGGACTCGCTCCATAATGCAGACAAGCTGCATTATTGGAGAATCATAGGTGAAATAGTTTCATCGTCTATAAAAGGAAGAAGAAAGCAGGAGAGGGGAAGAAGAGAAGAGAAAAAGAGAGAAAAGGAGAGGAAAAAGAAAAGAGAGAAAAAGAAAAAAAAGAGAAAAAAAAGAAAAAAAAAGGAATCAAAAAAATAGAGGGGAAAGGAAAAAAAAAGAAGAAAAAAGAAAAAAATATATAGAAAGAGAAAAAAAAAGGAAGAAAATCAAAGAAAAAGAAAAGAAAGGAAAATAAGAAAATAGGAGTAAAGGAAAGAAAAATAAAGAAAAAAAATAGGAAGAAAAAAAAAGAAACCCGGAACGTGAACAGTTGCCACCCGCCCCTGCACTGTTCACGACGAAGCGTTCGGAGGCAAATAACGTCGCACCGCCGCCACCAGCATCACCTCCTCTCCGTCGCCGACCTGTTGTCGTCGCCCCCGAGTCCTTCCGTCCACCATAGCGCCGTGACGCGTCGTTGACCCGCGGCGAAACCCGGCGGATCCAGCTCCCTCGCGCCTGCCGCCTCTTGCCGACGACGCAGCGCCGCCGTTCCACCGCCCTTGGAGTCGCCCTCGTCTGCCGCTGCTGTGGGTGTGCTCGCTTCCCTTCCTCGAGCCTGTCGTCGCCGTCGCGCCGCTGCAACCTGCCAAGGTGAGCAGATCCGGATTCGTTGACCCGCGTGCTTGTCCGGGTCGCGAACTTGGGTTTTCAGTTGTGGGCTTGTGTGTGGGTTGGGCCGAATGGATGTTGGGCCAGGCTAGGCGTGGGCCTGTGTTCGGGCCTGCTGCCTTGGTCTGGGCCGGCACTATTCATGGCCCAGTCCGTTTAATTTTTTTTAAAAAACAAAATATATACATATATGTATTTATTTATATTCTGGTATTTAATTTTGAGAAAAAAATATATATTTATTTTGAGAAAATTATGGCCAATTTAATTTTGGTATTTTGAGGAAAATATAAATATATATACTTTGATAAATAATTAAGTTATGTTTTGGAGAAAAACTAATATTATTTGGAAAAATATATAAATAACGTGAAAATAAATTCTGGAAATTTAATATATGTATTATTTTCTCTAGAAAATTATGGTTGTGGAAATTATATATATATATATGTACTTTGAGAATTAAAGATAATTACATTTTGTGTTGGAAAGTACTATTATATATATATATAGAAAAAGATAAATACTATATATAATTTCTGGAAATTATAAATAGGTTATTATTTTTCTGGAAAAATTATGGAGATTATAATTTTGGAAAATTATAATTAGTTTGAAAAGAGATTTAATTTAAGTATGGTACCGAAATTATATTCGGATGTACGTACGGTATAATATTTTCGGTAAAAGATAATAATAACGAATATGAACCGAGATGGGTTATTTCGAAGTTTTGGCATCATAGCATACCGATTATGTGCATTTATGTGTATATGTTGTTTTGCTGTATAGGTTTGGATATCGGGCAGTTTCCCGAGGAGCCGGCGTCGGACCGGTCATTGTTTCAAGAGTTGAGTAATCGGCCAAGGTGAGGATGGATTTCCTTCAATATGTGCCTGTATTAATCGGTTATTGTGTTTGATGATTATTGCTATGTTGCTTGTTGCATTTGCTGTGTTTTGGTTTGGGATGTTTATCCCATGATCTTGATTGTTGTCGGGATGTTTATTCCAGTATGTTGATTTGGTTTTGGGATGTTTATCCCTGTGTTGAGATTTTGGATGTTAACCACTGTGTCATTTTGGTCTAAAGTATAATGGAATAAATAATTAATTGTGATAAGGATGTCGATCCTTGGTTTGGTTTGGGATGTCTATCCCGGTATTTTGGTTAGGGATGTTGATCCCTGTGATTTGATTTTGATGATGATAATATAATTGTCACGTGATAAGTAGTGGTACGACTCGATGGTTTAAGACTATTTTGTGGTGGCCTTGACCTGGGTTACTTGTGATAAGCATGTCTATGCTTGGGATGTCTATCCCGTGATTATTTTTGGGATGTCTATCCCTGGGTTCGTTTTATTGGGATGTCAATCCCTGGGTTCTCTGGATTTGGTCTGGCACCCGGAATGTGTTGATAACCAGGTCTGACCCCTAGCTTATCCGTGACGGGGCCCGGAAAGATAAAATTGGAAATTGGATTTTTATTTGAGTCTTTTGGTCTTGGACCGGTTTTGGGTCGCGTCTTTGTTTTGGTGTGTTTGGCTGTTTAGCCTGTGTTTGACTTGAGTATTTATAGTGTGCATATTGATTGTCTTTCCTTCGTCGGTGAGCACTTCGGAGTCCCCCCTCACCTACGGGCTTTCATCCCGTAGGATGAGTTATTTGTGGTGCAGGTTTGATGCATTCCAGACAGGCTGCGGCGTTATCCCTTGGACAGAACTTGGATCCATAGTTTGCATCTATGTCGCATACAGTGTTTATGTGAGTTATTAAGTCTTTAGTTGTGCATTATTTTTACTATTGTTGGGCCATTGGGCCGGTTATGTTGTTATTGTCATTTTTATTTTGGGCTACTGAGCCCGAGTTTCTGTTGTATACACTGTATGCTGGGCTTGGTTTGGTTGGGTCGTCACAGTTCCGGCACGTGTTTACTGTGTACGATAAATACGGGTCGGGGCGTTTCACCTTGGGCTCAGCTTTCCTCTCTTGCCAAACCTGATTACACCCTTCCAAGGTGCTACTCTGAGGAAAACCTTCTGACCAACGTTATACTCCATCTCTCGTCGGTGTTTGTCGGCGTAGCTCTTCTGCCGATCCTGAGCAGCTCTCATACACTGTCTCACTGTCTGGATCTTATCCACTGTCTGTTGGACTAATTCTAGACCAATGATCAACCTCATACCTTCTTCATCCCAACACACTGGACTTCTACACTTCCTTTCATAGAGGGCCTCAAAAAGTGGCATACCAATGCTGGAATGGTAGCCGTTGTTGTAGGCAAACTCTGCCAAGGGTAGATACTTATCCCAACTCCCACTGCAGTTAAGTGCACAAGCCCTCAACATATCCTCCAGCGTCTGTATAGTCCTCTCAGACTGTCCATCTGTCTGAGGATGAAAAGCAGTGCTGAAGCTCAGCTTAGTCCCTAGCGCTGCTTGTAAACTCTTCCAGAAACGTGATGTAAACCTCGGATCCCTGTCTGAGACTATAGACTTTGGAATCCCATGTAGTCTCATAACCTCAGCAACATACTTACCCGCCAATGTGTCCATGGTATCAGTTTGGCGGATAGGTAGAAAATGTGCCGATTTTGTTAATCGATCAACGATGACCCAAATAGCATCATGCTGCCTCCGAGTCATCGGTAAACCAATCACAAAATCCATAGTGATCATCTCCCACTTCCACTCTGGCACTGTCAAAGATCTCAACTTTTCTGCTGGTGCTTGATG
Organism: Turnera subulata; assembly: GCA_028386065.3. Lineage (NCBI taxonomy): Eukaryota > Viridiplantae > Streptophyta > Magnoliopsida > Malpighiales > Passifloraceae > Turnera > Turnera subulata. Next base: position 179,268 of record JAKUCV010007332.1, read on the forward strand.
CTCAACTTTCACCTGTTGGCAAGTGAGACATCTTACAACATACTCAGCTACATCCTTCTTCATACGAGGCCACCAGAAATGACTCTTCAGGTTCTGATACATCTTGGTGCTTCCAGGATGCATCGCATATGGCGTCATATGACCTTCTTCCAGGATCTGACTGCGCTGATTACTGACATTGGGTACACATACTCGTTTCCCAATCATCAGTGCGCCATCATCAGCTATACGGAACTTGTCCTCTTTTCCACTCCTTCCTTAAGCTTGACCAGGTCGGGATCTCCATCTTGTAACTCCACTATCCATCTTCTTAGATTAGACTTGACACTCATATGTTCCAGTAAAGCTCCTGTATCATCAACTGTCAAACCGACTCCCAACTTCCTTAGCTCGATAAGTGAGAACATCGAGTAACTAGTGGAAGCATCCTCTGGTTGTCTCCGGCTCAAGGCATCAGCTACCACATTAGCCTTTCTTGGGCGATACTCGATAGTACAGTCATAATCATTAAGTAACTCAACCCAACATCTCTGTCATAGGTTAAGCTCCTTCTGAGTCATGATGTACCTAAGACTCTTGTGGTCAGTGAAAATCCGACACTTCTCTCCAAACAAGTAGTGTCTCCAAATCTTCAGAGCCAAAATCACAGCTGCCATCTCAAGATATGCGTCGGATAATTCTTCTCATGAGTCCTCAACTGCCTAGAGGCGTAGGCAATCACCCATCCTTCTTGCATCAGCACGGCTCCTAAACCAAGTCCCGATGCATCACAAAACAACAACATACTCAACACCAGGCTTCGGTACTATCAGAACCGGTGTTGTGCTCAGCTTCTTCTTAAGCTTCTCAAAACTCTACTGACATTCCGGGCTCCAAACAAATGCCTGTTCTTTCCTTAATAGCTTGGTCATGGGACTGGCTAATAAGGAAAAACCTTCAATGAACCTCCGATAGTATCCTACAAGTCCAAGAAAACTTCTGACTTCGGATACATTCTTAGGTGGTTCCCATTCCAATACGGCCTTTACTTTGGCAGGTTCAACCTTTATTCCATCCCCGCCAACCACATGTCCAAGGAAAGAAACTTCTCCAAGCCAAAATTCACACTTACTGAATTTGGCATGCAACTGCTTCTCATGTAACCTCTGAAGCACTATCCTCAAATGCTCTTCATGTTCCTCTTTACTCTTAGAGTAAATGAGGATATCGTCGATGAAGACCACGAAAAACTTATCCAAAAATTCGTTCAAGACCAAGTGCATCAAGCACATGAACACTGCTGGTGCATTGGTCAATCCAAATGGTACCACTGTGAACTCAAAATGACCATACCGTGTGCGGAAGGCAGTCTTCGGTATGTCCTTCTCAGCAATCTTGATCTGGTGATATCCAGACCGAAGATCAATCTTGGAAAACACAGTGGCTCCTTGCAACTGATCAAACAGGTCACCAATCCTAGGCAACGGGTACTTGTTCTTAATTGTCACCGTGTTCAGCTGGCGGTAGTCTACACACATCCGCAAGCTACCATCCTTCTTCTTGACAAACAGAACTGGTGCACCCCATGGTGAGGTACTGGGTCTGATGAAACCCTTTTCTAACAGCTCATCCAACTGCTTCTTCAGCTCTTGGAGCTCTTTTGGTGCCATCCTGTATGGAGCCATCGATATGGGTGTGACTCCAGACATCAGGTCGATAGTATACTGAACTTCTCTGTCGGGTGGCAAACCTGGCAAATCATCTGGGAAGACATCAAGGAACTCCTTCACCACTGATATATCTCCCGGGGTAGGATCTCGTGTATCTTCACTTGTGATGTGGTTCAGCAAAACATCTGGACCATGCGGCTTCACTCCAGAATCCTGCATAGCAGAGATGCTACATGCAGCAGCAGCTCTCCTAATACCGGTTACCAAAACTTGTCGTCCATTATCATAAGTCAGCAGCACTTCCTTAGTCCAACAGTTCACCAGAGCATTATATCTCGACAACCAATCCATCCCTAGGATTATGTTGAATCCGCCCATGTTCATCACAAGCAAACGAGCTAAGAAAACCTCATCATCATAAGAAAGGAGAACATCCTTGCACACTTGTGTTAATCTCACCACTATGCCCGCGGGTAATCTAACCCTCAACGGACTTGCTAAACTCTCTTCCTTACAGCTATGTTGTATGGAAAAACTCTAAACGATAAAAGAATGTGTGGCACCAGGATCAATCAAAGTGTATGCAATACTACCGAAAGCTGTAAAGGTACCTGCAATAACATCAGCATTCTCGGGATCATCCTCAGTCGTGATCAGAAATGCCCTCGGAGCAGCTGCACTCTGGTTCATAGCTGATTGTGTCCGAGTAAGAGCAGCTCCTCGTCCACGGCCTCGTCCAACTCCAGAACCACTGGGTACGCTGGCTACTGATGCTTGTACCGTGTGAGCAGGAACAGCAACTCCAGATCTTCCCAACCTAGGACATGAACTCCGGTAATGCCCAACTACATTGCACTCAAAGCACCTCACCCTAGTCAGAGGAGGTCTAGGGCGAGTGTCTCCAGATGAAGTCCCTCCGAACTGGGTCCATGAACTCCCACGATTGTTGTTGTAGTTGTTGCTCCATCCTCGACCCTGAGATACTGGCATGGAATGAGTCTGTCCATACCCTGACCTGTTACTGGTGCTCTAGAACCTCTTGTTCTGATTCTCAGCATTCTGTGCAAATTTCCTCTTCCGGACTTCTTCCATCTCTCTCTCGTTCCCCATCCAGATAACTTCTGCTTGAAGAGTATCTGCAAGTATATCCTGATAAGTCTCATAAACCTTGCACCCCATAACTGTCTGAATGCAGGATCGCAAACCATCCTAGAAATGCTTGCATCTGGCCTCTGGTGTGGACACATACTCCGATGCATAGATGGATAAGCGATCAAGCTGGATCTAATAGTCGTTCACCGACTGTCCGATTCTCTGTCGCAGACTCAGGAATTCTCGCTTGAGCTGGTCCTGGTATAAATCTGTGACAAACTTCCTTCGGAACATCTCAGTAAACTGTGCCCAGGGCATGGTGAATGGTTTCACCATGTCACGTGTTGCTGAATCCCACCAATCCACAACAAAATTGCCAAACATGGATGCAACATACCTAGCCCACCTGTCATCTGTGCATCTCAGCTTCAACATCACTCGGTGAGCTTGTTGAAGCCATTTGTCGGCTGCCTGTGGGTTAGTAACCCCTGTGAAGGCATCAAGACCTAGCTTAGACAACTTAGTGTAAACAGGATCCTCAACAGGTCCTTGTTTCTCCTGTTCACGAGCTTATCTGGCCTCCAAAAGGGCATCTTTAGCATCCTGACGTTGTAAGATCTGCGCCATGGTGGGCATCATCTGTGTGGTGTTCGCTGGTACAACCGCGGGTACTTGTCCACCCACGACTGGTTGCGGCTGATCGACCGATACTTGGTCGTCTTCCAAACGCTGCTCAACATGCTGGTTTCCTCCTACCAAATCCATTCGTACCTATATGAGAATGTATGCATGCGGGTTATGCCAAGAGAATGACAAGAATATGCACATATAGGCAACAAGCAAGCACAATATCACCCTAAGGACCTACTGCCTGCTCCGCTACCAAACTGAAGCGCCCCGACCCGTATTTACCGTACACAGTAAACACGTGCCAGAACTGTTCTTACTACAGTAGCAGACAGTACATACAATATAAAATACAATACAAGAAATCCCCAAATACAATATTCGTCACCCGATCCGGGGACCATTATTCAAGCCATTACACTCCAATCTAGTCAACAGAAGAGGACATAGGATACAACAACAAATATAATAAAGCAACAACAGCAGCAGAAAATATCCTCAACAGCAATAACACAATAGAAAGACAAGCAGCGGAAGACTTAGAATGAGATGCAGCGGAGGTATAGATCCGGAGTCTGGTGGAGTAGGAACAGTAGCTGGCCGAACCACGTACCTGTACTACGAGCAACTCATCCTACGGGATGAAACCCCGCAGGCGAGGGGTGAGTCCGAAGTGCTCACCGACGAAGGATAAACAGTAATATGCAGGCAAACACAATACTTTCAAAGTAAAATTCCAGCAAAAGACATAACAGTGAAAAACCAGAATATAACTGAGCCAAGAAAAAAAGAATAATTATTATTACCAAATTTTATCTTTCAGGCCCTGTCACTGGACAAGCTAGGGTCGTACCTGGCTATTAACATGTTCCGGGTGCTAGATCAATCTAAGAGAACCCAGGGATCAACATCCCAAAAATATAGATCCCAGGGATAGACATCCCAAAAATATAATCACGGGATAGACATCCCAAGCATAGACATGCTTATCACAAGTAACCCAGATCATAGCCACTACAAAACAGTCTCTCACCATCTAGTCGTACCACTACTTTCCTAGTGACAAATAAGTCGTCAACACAACTTCCAATTATCCAATTATCTCATCATGTCAGTATATCCACAATCAACAAATCAGCAACCACAGCAGTAATACCACACTCAGACTCAATTGGCTCAGCAGTTCAATCAGCAAAATAATCACAGAAAAACAAACATAGTATCATGTGCAACATATCAAAGGTTATCCATCCTCACCTTAGCCGATTTCCCTACTCCTGAAAGTCCTCAAATTGTCCCGGCTCGGGTTCCTCGGGATACTGTTCGTTATCGGCTCCTATATAGCAAATAACAGCACATATTCACATAAGATGCACATAAATGCAAATGATGCTATACCGTAAAAATAAAGCCTAAACTGGTTCGTTTACGTCCCGGTGAAACCCCGTTATCATTATCATTCACTATTTATTATTCCTGTGTCAAATACTACATTATACTTGTACCCGGTTATTATTTCGGTATTTACTTTGATAATACCCTTTCCTTATTTATTCATAAGTATGTACTTTCCAAAATAATTATTATTGACCATATATATATATATTCCCAAAATAATATTGTGTCAAAGCACTTATTTCATTTATCTTCACAAATATAATCGTATACCATGTATATACTTTTCTGCCGTATTTTCTAAAAATATACTTATCATAAAATATTTCCTCAAATGCTAACGTACATATATATCTCTTCCTAAAAGTAATTACTATAACGTATTTCAAAAGTATTTACCATATAATATTTTCTGGTAAAACATTTACATCCTATATATCCTTAAGAAAATTTACCACAATTTAATAATTATGTTATAATTATCATATGAAAGTAATTATTTCTTTTATTCCACAAAATATAACCATATACCATACATTTATTATTTTATTTCCAAAAACCATATATAATCCATATTATTTATTTCTTCCCAGAATATATTTATTCTTTAATATTTATTATCATTATTTATTATTATTTTTTTTTAATTTTCGGACTGGGCCAAATAGTGCAAGCCCAGCCCAGTGTTTAGCCCTATATAACCCAGGTATATCCATATCAGGACCCAAGCCCACTAGTCTAAGCCCGATTGCAACTCAGCCCATTCAACCTAAGCCCTAGGTCATAAGAGAACCGGGTCAACCCAAACGGAATCGGGTCAAACCCCTCACAGATGGGTCAACCCGCGTCTCTTCCATACACAGCTCACCTTTGCGTTTGCAGGGTAGCGGCGGCTAGTCACTGTGCGACGACGAGGCGACGAAGGCGTGGCTGAAGGGGGAGGCGCACGACGGCAAACAAAGAGGGGAGCGGCGGAGGAAGGTGCGACGACGAGCAGCGAGAAAGGAGGGCCGCGACTCGTCGAGGGGACGGATCTGCAGGCGCGGTGAAGGGCGGTGGCGCGACGGTATTGCTGTAGGCGGTTGCTGGCGGCGGTTTGCAACAGGGGCGCGGCGAGTCTCGGGACGGCTGCAGCTGCAACGCGACGGCAGGAAAAGGAGAAGGACGGTAAGGCCACGAGTCCTGCAGGTGGCGGCTGCGTCCTTCCCGAGCTGTCTCCACTGGCGGCGCCGGCGAGGAGAAAAGAGATGGATGGTGGTCGGCACGGGTGGTGTGTTGGTGGCGGTTGTGTTGTGTGTTGTTTGGTATTTTATTTTTTTTTCTTTTCTTCTTTTTTTTCCTGGTTTTGGTTGGTGGGAAGAAACTGGCAGAGTATGGTGCTGGTTGTTTGCAGTGGTGGTTTGCAGGGAGAATGAAGGAAACTGGCAGTGGAGTTGTGAGGCAGGAAAGAATTCACAGGTAACAAAAAAACGTGCATGGGTACTGTCTAAACAGGAAAGAGGCGGCGGCAGCCTGTATAATTGAGCCGCCTCAATTATGCAGGTTTGTCTGCACATAACCCGTGTACCGATCGGACCAGAAAATATCTATTATACCCACTTGACTTAATTTCCGGCCCGGTAATTCGAGGTTAAACCTGACTTTTCTTAAGATTCCTGGACCCGAAAAAAGCCAACTCTGGTCCGAAAAATCCGCAGAAAAATCGGGAACGTGGGGTAAGGGTCGGTTTCAGGATCTAATGCATAATTTACCCTGAAATAATTACCCAAGATTAATTTTATTAGATAAATTACTGTACAAAGTTTTTTTTACAGTCCCGGTAAAACATAAATTTTACTGTGGCCGTTACAAAACTACATAATTTTTTCTGGAAGAAATCACTAGCTAATCTTTTGCATGAATGTGATTGAATGGAGATAGTTTTAAAGAAATAAAATAGACAAAATTCAAAAAGAATTTAACTTCACAAGTGATAAACATATTTTTTACGAAAAATGTTCTCCAAAAAAATCATAAAAAATTCATGCATAAAAAGTTCTTATAGCGACCATTTTGGTTTTTGCCATTAAAAAATTCAATTTAGGGTGGCCATGTATGGAAAATTAGACTATATTTTTTTTTATTAAAGATCGAAAAATTTACTATGTAAAAGATGAAAATAGCCTCTGTGCAAGTTAAAAAGATTGGCCATTAGCATGAGAAAAACACTCTCGTACTGATTGTATTCTCACACGAAGGAAAAAGAACCAAAAAAAATTGTCTAAAGTTGGTGCGTGAGGGCTGTGTGTCGTGATTATTATTTTTTAAGGGAAAAGTTTTCCAGAAAAAAAAAAATCCAGGCATAAGAAGGTCATGTAATGACCGTTTTGAATTTTTCAGAAAAAAAAAACTATTCAATTTAGGGAGACCGATGTGACATGTCACGTAAAATTTGACTATGATATTATGCAAAAGATGAAAATAAGTTGGGGCAAGTTAAAACTTATAAAGATTAGTGATTAGCTTTTAGTATGAAAATCATTCTCTCAAAAATACTCTCACAGTAGCACAAAAAATATACTCTAAAGGTTTTTTTTGCTTTCGCACTAGTGTTTTGGGTACTAATCCAGCTCATGGCATGATTGGAACCATAAAAGTTGGCGCCACTAGTCTCTAGAGTGTTGTGTTCCCAAAATTCGAACTCAAAATCCTTTGGTTAAGTTAGAACAACTCCAACCAGTTGATCTAAACCATCGGAATTTCTCCTGCAGCAAGTTTAATGTTATACTATAGATAATTACGGTGCAATATGTTTTTCTTTCTCTTTGGACAGCGTTGTCTATACAACTTTTTGTCCCTTTTATATGTCTATACTCTTATATATCGTCTCTTTTGGGGGCCTCAGTTAGCCTAATAGCTGACGTGAACTGCCAAGCTGAGGGTACATTGCACATGCTATTTTTTAATGGGTGGCAGTATGTGAGTGTGAACTCCACTTTTTTCTTTTTCAAATAACTAATTCTTCCCATTTTTTTTCATTGCAATTTTCATTTAACAAATTAACATAACAAATTCTCAATTAAAAAATTGAAAAAACAAGAGAACTCAACAGAACAAAATTCCCAAACTAAGCCACCAACACTGTCCATGCCGACCACCACAAATCCGACAACAACCCCAACTTGCCATTTTTCTTTTCGAATTTGTGGACACTGTCCACTGTCCAGGCCGTTAAATTTTTTTTTTTTTCAACAAGCATCAAACCATAACATCGGGTTTAATTACATATAGAGGGTCTGTACTATTTCAAAAGTATCGTCTGGGATCTTTACTATTTTTTGTCCCTTTTACAGGTCTATACTCTTATTTTTCATCCCTTTTAGGGGTCTCGGGCAGTCTACGTCATCAGCGGGGCTGCCCGAAGCCCTTAAAAGGAACGAAAAATAAGAGTATAGACCCGTAAAAGGAACAAAAGATAGTACAGACCCCAAACGATACTTTTGAAAGAGTACGGACCCTATATATACGATTTACTCTTATTATACTTATTTCTATTTTTCGTCCCCTTGATAATTATCCTATCAGTGGAAGGGTAAGATGAGAATAAGCAAACAACTCCTACATAAAACTAGGCTAGATTTATCCTACACAAATCTAAGCTAGATTTATACCATGTATGAGGTTGTCTAACATAGAAATAGATGATATATAAAGATTTTTAAGAAAAGTTTGAGAGTGATTAAGAAGATTTAAATATCCAAAAAAGCAATTAACCCTTCATAAATCAATCCTGCAGCCTAAGAAAAGAAAAACAACTTGCAATAAAAATAAATAAATCATTTTACACTGGAATTATTTATTCAGCTATATATGCTAGTCAACTATAGCTCAACACATCAACATCCAACAAAGATTTTCTTTTCTTTTACATTATTTTTCTCATTTAAAGTTTAGTTCTTCTTAACGAAAATTCTTGCTCTTCTTTACAACTTTCCAATATTGCCGAAAGAGTAACTAAAGGAAAAGGAAAGATAGATATGAAGGAAATCGATAAAAAAAGACAAAAAGTTGATTACCTTTTCAAAACGCAAGTCTGGCATCTATAGAGAGGCTTGCGAGCTCTCTACACTAAGGCACCGTTTGTTTCGTGGTACTTGGACCAAGTCCAAGTGGACTCGTCTGGACTTGGACTCGAGTCCGCGTTTGGCTCGCGGACTTTGGATGAGTCCATGTGGACTTCCGTGGACTCTAGTCCCCTGCTCGTGGTACTCGGGCGTGGACTCGAGGCCCCTCGAGAAGGTGGGGCCTCGAAGTCCAGGCGCGATGGACTCCGAAACTGTGACTTTAATACCCTCGCACTTTTCCCTAATTCCCAAAAAACCATGCATCAAAACTCCCTTTTCTTCCCCAAAATAATTCCAGACCCGACACAGAGCTCTCATCTCCCCCACCCTGCTCTCAACGAAGGTGAGCTCCTCCCTCTCCCCCAAAATCCCATCGGCCACCGTCTCCCTCTCTCCGTCTTCTTCTTCATCTCCCTCCTCCTCTCCCTCCTCCTTCTTCTCCCCATCGTTCGCCATCCTCTCGTTCTCTTCACCGTCCTCTCTTCCCTCTTCCTCTTTGGTCTCCTTCTCAAAACCCCAAATCGAGCTTTGGAAGCCCTAATTTCGAAACCCTCCCTTATCCTTCCAACCACCGGCCTCTTCTTCGTCCTCCTTCTTCTCCCCATCGCCCGCCACCCTCTCCTTCTCTTCACCGTCTTCCCTTCATCTCCCTCTTCTTCTTTGGTCTCCTTCTCAAACCCCCAATTCGTAATTTGGAAACCCTAATTTCGAAACTCTCTCCTATTCTTCCAACCACCAGCCTCTTCTTCATTCACCTTTTATCCCTCAAATTTGATCTATGCAAACCCTATCGAAACCCCTAATTTAATCCTTTGCTGGTTCACTTTCAGCTACCTCTTCTAAATCTGTCGTTCTTTGTTGCAGGTCGTGCTGGAGTTTGAGAAGGAGGCACGAACAATTTGGCTATGCTTCATTCGATTACACCCAAAAGCCCCAAATTGATTGATTTTTCAAAACCTTTGGTAAGAACAGTTTGCATTATATATGGGCTATGTGTCCCCGTATTTACCTTTCACTGTTGTCTTCAAATTTTGGTTTCTGGGTATTATGGAATGGGTTTCTCGTTGTCTTTGCAATGTTAATTGTGTTCTGAAAAAAATATAGAAATTTTTCCTCTTGGTTTTCATATAGATGGAATGCATGTTCTTTGCTTTGCAATGTGTTGGGTGTTTATGTTTGAGTTAAATCCAATCTTCTAGAGCCATGATACTGCTTGCTGTTATTGATGTTTGTTGTGGTTTGTTTTTGTTCTAATTCTCTATCATCATCATCATATTAGCTGGTAATATGTTGTTGTTTGCTTTAGCTTGTATTCTGAACCGGGCAATGAAGAGTGCAAGTTATTAGATGCTTGCATCAATCCAAAAGAATGCATCAATATAGGTTCTTATGATGCCTTTTGGCAGTGACATAGTGGTGAACTTGTGAATTCGTTCTGCTAGAAGAATGCTTTTTGTTTGGAATAACAGACAAGTCAATGGTCTAGTCCTACAACTATCTTAATTGGATCTAACTTGGTTTACTATCAAATCTCAAAGTAAGCTGGTTTGTGGTGCTTATGCTATAAGAAGCTTGTCATAAATCATTCTATACTTTGTATGATAAAGGTATAGCTGTCTTATTCATAGTAATATATGAAAAACATGTCATGCTTTGGAAACATGGCTAGGATAGCATGTAATCATGTCAAGTGTAGTAAAATCCTTGTTTAACCACTATGTACAATATTTTGAATTGAGATTTGTTACGTTAATTTGTTTTCTACCTATCAATATTATGTTCCTATGTACATTCTTGCACACAGTATATTGATTTTTAATAAATAGAGATTACCAAAATGCAAGAGATGGTCATAGCTTATTGATTCAGTGTATTTATTTTGACCAAAATGCATTTTCATTTCTGTATTTCTGACATAAATAGCAGTGTGGTATCTGCGAACTGAATGAGTAAAAGAAGAACACTTCTACTTCAATTGTCTTATGTGCTAACTAAATGAGTAAGTTTAGCATGTTCTATACTTGGGTTTCACCTACCCACCTGTTATGTATGCATAGGATTTTGAAGTTGCTTTCTTTAGATTTGTTCTGGACACATGAATATGTACAAAGTTCTTCAGTTTGTTTGTCTTCATTTCAAGACACTAATAAATGTTATGCGCCAATGTGATAGTGTGCATAAGCTTCTCTGTAATGCATAAACATGTAATGAAGACAAGCTTCTCGCTTTGCAGGTTGAGCACTGATTTATAATTGGAGGCAAGCTTTTGTGGAGCAACATCTAAAAGGCTTCTTTTTCTGGTTTTCTTTTTGCGGGAGTGAGCTAGGAAAGGAGGATTCAATTTTGTGTTTCTTGTAACATTCCATGTAACATGATTTAGGATATTTTGTTTTCGTCCTCCTTGCGTTGTCAAATTGGCATTGTACATTATAACTGTTATGAATAGAAATGAGAGAAAGATTTACACACCTGTCTTGAAACTTTTACTTACCCCCTTGAAAGAATGTAAGCCCCAATTTAATTTCCTACTTATCAATTTTATAATGTCATTTTGGACTTCCATCTCAAAATATGTAAAATTGTGGTGAAGACTAACAATGAAACCAAAAATACTTTACCAAACTTCTTACCATTTCAACAATGCATGTTAGTTGCTGAAATTTCTTATGATCATGCCTCCAATATGATTTCTTGGATTAAGTGTAGTAGGAATATATCTTTAAAAAATAATACTAAATATAATAGGATAATTCATGGTGTACATATTAAGTGTTATAGAGGAAAAAATTACAAAAACCATATATTGTATATGTGTCTATAAAAATAATGTGGAAATTATAATATAGGACTTTGAATTTTTCATTCACAGCATGTAGGGATATTTAGGTCATTTCTGCCATTTAGTCCTAGTCCAGTCCACTTACAACCAAACATCATTCCTCTGGACTAACCTTAAGTCCACAATATACAGTCCACACAACCAAACGTAGTCTGGACTTGCCTAGTCCAGTCCATGTCTACTTAGACTTGGACTGGCAAGTCCCATGTTCCAAACGGTGCCTAACGGGCCTAAAGTTGGAGTTGTGATATTTTCACCAGCTGGTAAACCCTTTTCATTTGCGACTTCCTCTATTGATTTTATAGCAAATCGCTTTCTAGGCAGACATCCGCCAACAAGTAACGATCAAGTTCATCCTATTGCTGAGGCCCATCGGCAAATAAGGATCGATGACTTCAATAAGCAATACAACGAGCTCCTTCATAGTCTTGAAGATGAGAAAGAGAAAATCAAAATTCTCAAAGAAAAACTGAAAGGAAAAGACTACAAAGGATGGTGGGATGTGAAAACTAGCCAACTTAGCAAAGAAGAGTTTGTTGAATTGGAGAACAGATTCAAAAATCTCCATATCAACCTGCAAAAAAGTCTTGCTAACAAGAAAAATGGAGAACTAGTTCTCTGTCGGCTCCTTCTGTTGATCCCAATACTGATATAGTCTCTGATCCATTCACTTGTAATCCAAATAGAGAGACCAATCATGAAAATCCATTCACTTATATTATGTGTTGTAATGACTTCTTAACCTGCTGATAAGCCACCTACGTTTTGGTTCTTCTTCCCTCCAATCTCATTCATCGTTAATTTAAGACTATTGGAGAAACCTAGAAAGGAAGATGAATTTTGTTAGTTTAGTTGGGGGGTAAATCGCATATATAGGGTCCGTACTATTTCAAAAGTATCGTTTGGGGTTTGTAGGGTCTATACTCTTATTTTTCGTCCCTTTTAGGGGTCTTGGGTAGTCCACATCATCATCGGGGCTGCCCGAGGCCCTTAAAAGGAACCAAAAATAAGAGTACAAGCCCGTAAAATGGACAAGAAATAGTACACACCCCCAAACGATACTTTTGAAACAGTACAGACCCCATATATGCGATTTACTCCCATAACACCTTTTGAGGTTGACCATCATCGAACACCAACTCTACCTTATCTATAAAACATGAAACTCATATACATTCAAATCTGGTGGTACGGAGCCCCACAACCTAATAACCACCGCAAGGAACGGAGGCCCAACACCTCTCCACATTCACGCGCCCCCTTCGCCGCCTCCTCTCCTCCAAATAATAACTCCGTCATGGGCCAAGTCAAGATCCTCAAATGCGGGGAGCAACTCATGAAGCCGGTGCCTCCGATCAATAAGGCGAAGCCAAAGGATGTCGTAACCGATCGGAAGGACGTGGATCTGGGGTTAACTGACCGGATCCCGAGATGGTGACAGCTCAGATCCGGCTTACTGAGTCGAAGCAAGCCGGCGGGTTCTACGCCGGATCAGCTTTTGTGACTTCTCCTCCCCCTAGTTCTTTGTTGTTGCCGGGTTTTTCACAAAGAACGCTATTGAACGTTGCTACTAGCCTCCACGACGGTCAAGACAGCAGAGCCCCAGCCATCTTCACTGCCATTCTCCCCCAAACCGCCTCGTGAGGGTCGTTCCAACGATGTGTCTTTAGTTTTTTCTAAAAAAAAAGAAAGAAGAAAAAGAGGAGTCATGGATTTTGGAGTTATATTTTTTTAGATGGGTTCATTATGTGTCAATTCTTGCGATTTTATTGTTGTTTTTTTACCAAATTTTATTTTTTAAAATATTCAAATTTGTTCATAATAGAATTTGTTAAAAATCTAAAAAGAAAATGTAACAGTCCGGGTAAAAATTTGGTATTTTTATTGGGACAGTAAAAGTCGTTATACAGTGATTTACCTTTGAATTTAATCTTGGGTAATTAATTCGAGGTAAATCGGGCATCGTTTTTCGAAACCGAGGTTTTTCCCACGCTCGGGATTTTTCAGTAGATTTTACGGACCAAAGTTGGTATTTTTCGGGTCCCGGAATCCTCAGAAAAATCACATCGGAAAATAACTAAGGGGGTATGCTGTTATTCTCTGGTCCGGTTTGGACACGCCTGCATTATTGAGGCAATAATGTAGGCGGCGCCTTTTCTTTTTCTTCTTGTGTCACCAGTGATTTTCTGCATCGCCTAACTCGCGTTTTTTCTTCTTCCCTGCTTCCAGAGCGCACACACACAGCCTTCATCTTCATCTCTTCCTCTGCAAACCTTCTCCCAGTAGCCATCCTTTTCCTGCAAAAATTCAAACACCAGTGCAACTTCCATACAAAGAACCAAAACCAGAAAAAAAAAAAAAGGAAACACACTGACACCCACCCAAAACGCCACCGTCTCACCCTTCCTCTTCCTCTCTTTTCTTTTCTTTTCTTTTTCTTTTCTTCTCCTCCCACACCTGCTGCCACAACCATCCGAGACCATCACACCACCGACCACTACCAGTCGCCGCCATCCTCTTCTCCTTATTCTCCCTCTCGTCGTCGACGTCCTCGCTCTCCTCGTCACTGTAGTACGTCGGCAAGCCGCCATCGACGCCCTCGCGTCCTCTCTCAGCAACCCGACGACCGCCGCGAACAGCTGCTGCCTCGCCTACTTTGTCGCCTCCGTCTGTGCCGCCGTCGCGTGCCACCCTCGTCGTCTTGTCGCTCGCCGCGCCGACCACCAAGGCGAGCTGCATACCCACGGATGAGAGGACCCGAGAGTGTAGTGGTCGGGTTGACCCGACAGGTTCGTGGGTCTGATTGATGGCTTGGGCTGAAGCGGGCCTGGGTTGGGCGTAGGCCTGTGGCTCATGCCTTGGCCTGGACCTCTGCGCCTGGTCCAAATGCTGATCCTTGGGTTTGGACTGGGGCTAGTACTAATTTGGCCCAGTCCGGGAAATAAAAAGAAAAAGAGAAATCTGGAAAAAGGAATAATTCTAGAAAAAGGGAATAAAATGGAAAATAATAATAATAATAAGGTTTATATTTTTGGAAATAATATTTGGAAAAAATTATATGGTATATTATATGGAAAATTATTATTTTGGAAAAGTAATTTTGGAAAGAGTATTAACAAAGTATTAAATACCGGAATAATATTCGGGTATAAGTATGGTATTATTTTGACACTTGAAAATAAATGGTGAATGATGATGATAACGGAAAATAACCCGAGGCAGTACCGAGTCGGTTTAGTAATTTATCTTACGGCATACTGTATTAGTCTGACATCTGCATATCATCTTATGTGTGCATATATTATTGTTTGATATAGGAGTTGATAACGAGCAGTTACCTGAGGAACCAGACTTGGAATCTGTTGGGCAATTCCAAAATTGATTATCAGCTAAAGTGAGGATGGATAACCCTTGATATATTGCCTATAATACTGTTGTGTGTTCTTGATACTTGGATGTGCTTTGTTGTTGATTGAACAAGTTGTGTGCTGATATATATTGTTGTTGGATATTTGATGATATGGAATTGTGTTGGTTATTTGGCTGCTATGGTTATTGTTGTTGTTGTTGTTATGATGTTGATTAGCTTGATTGAACCGCTGTGTTGACTGTTATTGGTTCCGTGGATACTGTGTTGTGATTGATGTTGGATTATGAATAATTGGTGTTATAAAACTTTTGATGGATTGGTCTGTTGTATAACTTGAGTTAATAGGAAGTTGGATAATTGTTGGGTTAATGCATATATTGGGGTCCGTACTATTCAATTTGTCCCTTTTAGGGGTATGTACTATTTTTTGACCCTTTTATATACCCATACTATTCGAAATTGTCCCTTTTAGGGGGTCTGGGTCAGCCCCCCATCTGACGTGGACTACCAGGGCAGGCACTGGATTAAACGCGCGCTAACTGAGTGACATGTGGAGGCGCGTGTTCGTCACTCGCTGCCAGCT
Organism: Turnera subulata; assembly: GCA_028386065.3. NCBI lineage: Eukaryota > Viridiplantae > Streptophyta > Magnoliopsida > Malpighiales > Passifloraceae > Turnera > Turnera subulata. The sequence continues at coordinate 194,926 of JAKUCV010007332.1, forward strand.
CGGCTTGTGGGGCCCATTGCCCGTTTTCCCTCAGGTTTAATATCGTTTTACTTTAATTCTGGTTTTTTTTGAAGAATTAATTAAATATCAAAACCGAATTAAATTGGACAAAACGATCGGCAGAGGCAGGTGCATTAGGACCCTCGAAATTAACTGACCAAAACGATCAGTAGAGGCAGGTGCATTAGAACCCTCAAAATCAAAGGAGAAAACATTCCCCCAATTCGAACCCTAAATTCTGATTTCCCTTATTCCCCCAACTCGTCAATCCACCAAGTCCTCACTCCCCCGATTCCTTTACCCCCCCCAAAAAAAAAGAACCCCTTATTAGAACCCTAAATCCCCAATTCATGATTTTCCCAATTCTCAATCCCGCAATTCTCCAATTCCGTAATTCCACAATTCCCAATTCCCCCCTACACTCTTTCTTCGAACCGTAAATCCCGATGTAGCAACCCTAATCGATCACAACCCTGCTCGCACCGTACTGAGTAAACACCATTTGGTGTTGGTGCAGCAAAAAACGTAAACTTAACACCTTCAAGTCGCGGGGTTTCAACTGTAGAAGATGCAATGGGTCCAAGCGGTGATGTGAAGTAGGGGAGACGAAGATAGAGACAGCAAGGACAACGACTAAAAGGGAAAAGAAAAGTGAAGCAGACGTGGAGAGAAGACAGAAAAGCTCGGTGAATGAGAAATGTAACATGTGATTGTGAATAAAGTTGCTTTGGTTCCTTTCGGTGCATTGTTGCTTTGATGTAATCCACCCTTGTCGGTATTAGTTTATTTTTTAGGTTTTTGTGAGTTGGTGTTTTCCAAAAAGAACCCTAGACCACTGTGTGTGATGTGCAATTAAAAATTTATTTTAAAATTGTTAGAAATAAATTTAAAATTCCTTCTGTTGTTTGCCTGTAGGTGTAGTGCAGTATTGTATTCTCTGGTTCCATCATGGATAGAGATATTGAATTAGTGTTTCACATTGGTGGTGAACTGCATAGGGCCGAAACAAGCACTGAGTATATAGGGGGTGAAGTCTGTCGTAAGAAGTGGGATCCTGAACACTTAGATTACATATTATTAGTCGGTTTTTGTGAACATTTTGGTTATGTAAAGGCTCAAAAAATTTGGTATTTGATACCCGGTTTGAGTCTGCATGATGGGTTGAGGGAAGTGACTATTGACATGAGCTCGGTCTTTGGGTTGCTGGACTTGGCATCTAGAATTGATGTGGTGGAATTCTATGTAGAGCTTGGGGATGAGGTGAACGAATTAATTCGTAATCCACCTAGGGTAGTGGCAAGGAACTTAGGATATAATGAATGGGGACAACTTGTAGAGTCTAGTGGGACAAGAAGGTCTGTGAATGCTGATGAGAGTGCAGTGAATGCGGATGAGAGTGCAGTGAATGCTAAACAGGTTGGGCTTTCCGAAGTGGTTGACACTGATGAGGATGTCATAAATGAAGGAGTAAATGTGGATGTGTGTGAAGGACAACAAGATAAGAAAGCCACAGATGGTGAGGTAAATGGGCTGGAACAATGCGCAGAGAATGAGTTCATTATTTGTGTAGAAGCTGAAGATGCAGAAGAAGATGTAGAAGAAGATGCAGGAGCTGAAGAAGATAAAGATGCAGGGGAAGATGGAGACGAAGATGCAGAAGAAGATGAAGATGCAACAACTGATGAAGATGCAGAGGAAAAAGAAAGAGGAGAAGAAAATGTTAATGAAGATGAAGTTGAACATACAGATAGATGGGAACCCACTGGTTTTCTGACAGACGATGAGGATGAAGAATTGTTGTTGTACGTGCAAAGGCAGAGGGAAGTTGAAGCTACACACAAGAAAGCTCAAGAAGATGAGGCAGTAACTAATGGTACTGGTACCAAGGCAGAAAAAAGTGGGCCTAATGCTATTGGTACAGAGGCCGAAACAAATGGTCCCACATCAACTGACAACAGAGAGGGTAATATTGGAAATGTAGAAACCCTGGGTAGGAGTGTAAATGGTGCACAGGACAAGGGCAAAAATGTGGAGGAAACTGGAGAACCCTATCCAGATGAGCATCAGTTGGAGTTTGAGTCAGATGAGTGTGGAAGCTTCCTAGAGACAGATGGAGAGGATAACAATGGAGACAGTGCACAGAGGACCAAGTCTAAATCCATCAATTACAATCCATCATCAGCAACGCCATAATTTCAGGTTGGCATGATCTTTGTGGATAAGCAACAGATCAAAGAAGCCGTTACAAAGCATTCAATAGTAGAGAGGAAGGACATCAAGGTCACCAAGGATGGAATATCTAAATTCACTGTTGTATGCAGAGGGAAAAAGTCTAAGTGGCGCTTACATGTCTCTCACCAAGGCAGAACGAAGAGATGGACAGTGAAGACACTCCTAGAGGAAGGGCATGGTTGCGGTAATGCATCTACAATGTCAAGGATCACATATTTGGTAGTGGCAGATCACTTCATTAAAATAAAAGGCAATGCGGAGATGAAGGACGATGTGAAGGAGAAGCTGAGGTTTGAAGTGTCAAAAAACATGTGTAGAAAGGCAAAGATAGAGCTGGAGAAGCATTATTATGGTGATATGCTTGCTGAGTTTCAGAGATTGGAGGATTATGCCGAGGAATTGAGGACAAGTAACCCTGGAAGTAGTGTGTGGGTGCATGCAAGCGAGAATGGTAGGTTTAAATCAATATATGTTTGCTTCCACGCTATTAAAAAGGGGTTTATGGATGGATGCAGGAAGATTATTGGGCTTGATGGATGTTTCCTCAAGGGTCCATTCAAAGGACAGATTTTATATGCAGTTGCAAGGGACGTAAATAACCAGATGTACCCACTTGCGTGGGTTGTGGTTAATTATGAAAGGAAGGAGACATGGACAGATTTCCTTTTAGCATTGATGCAAGACTTGGGTATTCCAATGGGGTTGGGAAATGGTTGGACTTTCATTAGTGATCAATAGAAGGTATGTTATGTAATTTCTTTATGAGTATACATATTTGTGTCAGTTGTTGGTAAGTTGAGGTTGATATGTACACTACTCTGTTATCTGATTGTAGGGTCTTGTTGCTGCGATGGTGGACTTGATGCCATATGCAAAACATAGGCGTTGTGCACGCCATATTTTTGCAAAATGGAGAAAAAACTGGAAGGGGGACGAGCTACATATCCAGTTTTGGAGAGCTTGCAAGGCCACATGTGAGCCTGACTTTCATGCGGAGTTGGAGAAGCTTGGAGCAATTGCAGAAGAGGCTCGGGAAGAGTTTAAAGAGGTCAGTCCGAGGGTTTGGTGCAGGTGTTACTTCACAACAGATGCAAAATGTGATGTTGTGGATAACAACATGTCCAAGACATTCAATGCATGGATCATTGAAGCGAGATATAGAAGTATAGTTACCATGCTGGAGATGATTAGAAAAATGGTGATGAAAAGAATAGGAGACAGGAAGAATTTTGATGAAGATAAATTTATAGATGGTGTTGCACCAAAAGTTTGGCACAAGATTGAAGAGAATAGGGATATAGCATGCAGCTTTGTAGTTGACTTCAATGGAGATGATTGCTACGAAGTAGTTAGAGGTGATGAGCAATATGTGGTGAATCTACAGACCAGAACATGTAGCTGTCGGAGTTGGGATTTATCTGGAATACCATGTGCACATGCAGTATGTGCAATAGAGCATGAGAAGTTACAGATTGCAGATTATGTTTGTAGTTGGTATTCATAGGAGAAATTCAAGTTGACTTATGCCAATACCATTCAAGGTGTCAGAGGAAAAAAATTCTGGCCTAACACCGGGAAACCTGACATACTGCCACCACTGATAACAAAAATGCCTGGCTGGAAAAAGACAAAGAGAGATGGTGAATGTTGGGAGAAGAAGAATAAAAGAGGAGGGTCCAAATTAGGGAGGCATGGGAGAGTGATGCACTGCAGCAACTGTGAAAGTGCTGAGCATAATATTGCCACCTGCAAAGAACCCAAGCAGCCCAAAGAGGTAACGTAACAAGAAGCAATAACATTGTTAAGCTCACATTCATTATTATTCTACTGACATTGACTCTTAATATGCAGAATAACCTTCCAGTAATAAATGATGCCAATGCCACAAATGCTGATCAGTCTGAGACACAGCTTTCTGCACACAAAGCTAATGTTGAAAATGTAGTAAGGCTAAATTAGTGTTGATTTTAAAATCTATTTCATATGTGTTGAGCTTAAACTCTATTTCATATATTTAGGCTCAAGTTTCAGCTGAAAGACAACGTGGTGGAGGCCGGGGTGGAAGAGGTAAAGGCAAACAAGGAAAAAGAGGTAGAGTAGCCTCTGCATCAACCTCTGAAAAGGGTAGAGGCAGAAGGACAGTTCAAAAAACCCCTCGGCCAAAACCTCTTAGACAAGTTGGTTATGGATTGTTTGCAGCTGCCTCTGGTTATATGGCCACAAATGTAAGTGTTGAATTGTTCAAATACCTTGTTGATAGTTGTTGCTCTTGCCGTGGCAGTTAATTGATTGAATTGTTTTCTCTTTCTCTCTTGGAAAAGATGGGGTTGCCAACAAAGACAGTAGTCAGAATCCCTGGAGGAAATACGGGAAACAGAGGTGGTGGAAGAGGTGGTCGAAGAGGTGGGAGAGGCGGAGGAAGAACTGGAAGAGATGGAGGCAGGGCAACAGTTGCAGATGCCAACGCTGCAACGCAGGTTACAGGCAATGACGCTGCAACTAGTCCTGGAAGAACTGCAAAGAGCATGACTAGTCCTGGAAGAACTACTAATGAGGCTGCATCTAGTCCTGGAAGAACTACAAGGAGCATGACTACTAATGCTACAACAACCAGTCCAGGAATAACTACAAGGAGCATTACTACGAGGAATGAAACTGCTGCAACTCGAGGAAGAAAGAAAAATGCCACAGCAGGCACAACAGTTGCTTTCAATCATTGCACTACACGTCCAACTCCTCCAGCAGACAAAGCCAAACGGAAAAGAGCCACTGCAGACATCAATTGTTCCAGTGCAACAGCACGGAAGAAGCATAAGCAATGAATGAAGACAATCTATGTTGTTTTGGTATTTCTATGTTATGGGTGATGTAGTTTAATGAACTGTAATGTACTAGTGATTGTAGTAGTCATATGCTCATATGTTGAAGAGCATATTTTTGTTCATTGAGGGATGTCCACTTTTGTTGGTTGAACACACCTGGGATTGACATCCTCAATGTGTTTTATTGACTAATGCACACTTGCTATTTTGGTTTTTATAATGAATTTTATGTTATGCTGTGAGGTTCTTAAATTGGTTTTTAAACTGGATTTTCAAACACTTCAGTTGCCAGTTCGTGATGGACATCAAGACACCAAGTACATTCATCATTTGCAGTCAGAAAATGACTTTTCATATATCACAAATGGGATTACATCGGTCTATCACCCGTAAAGACCTTTACAAACCATTCAATACCATCAATTCAATTCCTAATTAACATGCCACTACCCTGCAACACAACTACTCTATCCTACTTCCACCACAAAAACCAATCCCACAAGTGATCTGCAACCACCGAAAACCAAACCCAAAATCCACAGCAGTGCACCACATACTCACTGACAATATGATATACACACCATTAGCCCTACTATTATAATTAAACCTGCATACAAACACTTTGAAATTCCACTGTTGCGATAAATGGCCTTCCTCAATTCTTCATTCTCCAACGCCATAGCATGAAGCCCATCCGAAAGTCTAGCATTCTCCATCCTCAGCGCCTGTAATTGGGTTACCAATTCGCTGTTAGCCATCGCTTCAACTCGCAGCTCGGCTTCTAGCTTTTGATTTTCTCGGTGCAGCTCCCCCTCTCTATCCCTTAACCCTCTAATTACATCAGCAAACCAACCACCAATATCAGCATCAACAAACCTGAAAAATCCACAGACGTTGCACCGATGAAACCTCATCGCGGGGTGTAGATCAGTCCACGAAATCCACCGCCCAGTCTTTTTTCCGCATGAGCAGTTCACGTCGCCCCCTTCATAATCGAAATTCGGCTTCTGCTTGCCAATAGAAGAGATTTTTTTCTTCACTTCTTTCGCTGCCCGATTCAGTGGTGCAGAAGACTTTGACGATGCACTCGAACGACTAGAGCAGCTCGACATCCTCTACAATGGAAATAAAGGAAGGAGTCAGACCCCAATTAGGGTTTATGTTGATGAAGAAAAGGAGGGATCGAGGGATTTGAGAGATTGGGGAATTAGGGACCTAGGGTTCGTGTTTTGGGGGTTTAAATAGAAGTGAGTTGAAGTTGTATTTTTTTTGGATCAAACGCGCCTCAGCTGATCGTTTTGATCAGTGGAGGTTAGTCTTTTTTTAAAAGAAAACTCTGTTTAGTTAATCTTTTTCATTTCGTAAATATAAATAAGAATTACGAAAATCGGCCTAAGGGAAAACGGGCAATGGGCCCCACAAGCCGAGCTGGCAGCGAGTCATGAACATGCGCCCACGCGCCTCCACGTGTCACTCAGTTAGCGCGCGTTTAACCCAGTGCCTGCCCGGGTAATCCACGTCAGATGGGGGCCTGACCCAGTCCCCTAAAAGGGACGATTTCGAATAGTATGGGTATATAAAAGGGTCAAAAAATAGTACAGACCCCTAAAAGGGACAAATTGAATAGTACGGACCCCAATATATGCATTAACCCGATAATTGTTTGACTGTTATTGATATTGTGATTGTTGTCGATAGACTGTGGAATAAACTATGATATGGATAATTAGGAAAAAGAAAATGGAAATTGGAAGTTGATTTGAGATGATGATGATTTAACTGTCACATAGAAAGTAGTGGTACAACTAGATGGTTAGAGGCTAGTTCTGTAGTGGCCATGGTCAGTTTCTTGATTTGGGAATGTTGATCCCGGTTTGGTTTGATTGGGATGTTGATCCCGGATTGATTGTGTTATTGGGATGTTGACCCGGGTTATGCTTTGGCCTGGCATCTGGAATTAGTTAATAACCTAGTACGACCCTAGCTTGTCCAGTGACGGGGCCCAGATATTAAAATTGGAAAAGTTAATGAGTGAGTCGTGTCTTTTGGTTTTGGGTTTGGGATGTCGATTCTTATGATTTGGTTTTGGAATGGATATGACTTCATTGTCACGTGGTAAGTAGAGGTACGACTGGATGGTTTGAGACTGTTTTGTGGTGGTCATGATCTGGGTTACTTGTGATGGGCATGTTGATGCCGGTTTGATTGGGATGTTGATCCCTGAGATTTGTTATTGGGATGTTGATCCCGGGTTCTTTTTGATCTGGCACCAGGAACAGGTTGATAACCTGGTACGACCCTAGCTTATCCGTGACAGGGCCCGGAAGATAAAATTGGAATAATAAAGTCTTGGGTTTGTTTGGGTCGAGTCTTTGGTTTGGTATGTAGTAGCTGTTGATGCTTGTATTTCTTCTTTGAAGTATTATCGTTGCCTGCATATCTCTGTTTATCCATGATTGTGCTTAAATGTACCGGTGAGCGTTTCGGACTCACCCCTCGCCTGCGGGGTTTCTCCCGTAGGTTGAGTTATTTGTGGTACAGGAACGATGCATTCTGGCAGCTGTGACGTTACCTCGGGCAGGACTTGGATCCATAAGTTGCATTGCATGGTTTCATACTATTATTGAGAATGATAAAATTGCTTCCGTTGTGCTATATTTTGGGTCCCCGGGTTCGGGTGATGTGTTTTTGGTATTGGGCCGATGGGCCAGATTTATGATGTTTATGATGTTTGTGCCACGTGTCGGCACTGTTGTTTGGTAATTTCTATTTGTCGGGTAATTGTTGGTCGGGGCGTTTCATTTTGGTAGCGGAGCGGGCGGTAGGTCCTTGGGTGATTGTTTTGCTTATTTGTTGTGCATAGCTCGCTCCATATGTTTAACATTTTGCATTTATATCATTTAGTTAGTACATGATGGATCCAGTCGAGGGACACCAGCTTGCCACAGAACATTCACATAAGAGGTAATCGATGCCATAAACATGCAGAAATATAAATATTATTATTATTACTAATAATAATAATAATATTATTAATATTATTATTATTATTATTATTATTATTATTATTATTATTATTATTATTATTATTATTATTATTATTATTATTATTATTATTATTATTATTATTATTATTATTTATCTTCTTGGTACAACGTTGACCCTGAAGCTAGTAGGATCATTGGTAATGTTGACCCTGATGCTATCGTTCCACGAGAACCACATACTGCCCGTGTTGTTCTGGCCGTGAAGTTCGAACCGGTTTGCTGGAGGGAACCGAAGCGGGATGACACTGTTATCGTCCTCAGGCTGCCACTGGGTCTCCGTGAGCAGAACCATGTTGGGCTTGTACTGGTTCTTCAGATCTCTCAAGGTATGCGCAAACTCTTGGGAACGCCTAGTGATTCCTCTGCAGTTCCACACCAGTGGTCGGGCCTTTGGCCAAGTTGGTGGTAACCGAGTTACTCGGGACATGCTCTGGGCAGTCACCGAAAGCTGGTAGTAGGTGCCTTAGTCCAGGAATTGGCAAGTGGGCTCTAGGTTGGATTCCTGAAGTCTTTCAGAAATGAAAAACATGACGGAATTGGCCGAGCCGTAGAAGGAGGTGCTCAGGGTGCTTTGGTCCTCTAGGAAGAACGTCTCTTCCATGGGAGTGACAAAGAACCTGGAGGAGTAGAGTTCGTCGACGAAGACCAGACGAGGCATCCTGCCGAGCTCGCTTGGTAGTTCCTCTGGACGTTCGTTGATCAGACTGTAGGTCAACCGATTCCTTCTTCCGAGGAAGGCACCTTCGGCGAAGAAGACAGATGATGGAGCAGGCATAGTGTTTGATGCTTTGTGTTTTCTTTGCCTGAATGTTTTGTTTTCTTTGGATGCTTTGTGGTTTTTGCTTTCTTTTGTTTTGCCTTTTATAGAAAAATGTTTACCTATTTNAAAAAAAAAAAAAAAAAAAAAAAAAAAAAAAAAAAAAAAAAAAAAAAAAAAAAAAAAAAAAAAAAAAAAAAAAAAAAAAAAAAAAAAAAAAAAAAAAAAAAAAAAAAGAGAAGGAAAAGGAAAAAAAAAAAGAGGAAGAAAAAGTAAGAAAATAAAAAAAGGGGAGAAGTAAATAGTTAAAAAAAAGAGAAGAAAAAAAAAAGAAAAGAAAGATAAAAAAAGAAAAAGAAAAATAAAATAAAATAAAATATTTTTCGGGGATAGGGGAAGTTGATTTCTTTCCACAAAACTCCAAACCATTTACGATCTTCAAGATTTCGCTTTTTGAAAATTTTGCCACTGGTTTGAATTTTTGCTTCGTCACTTTATATGTTTTTTGGGCTACAAACGCAAGTGTTTTTAGCTCGTTCTCATCTTACGTTTTCTTTCACGTTTGGCCACCTTGCTTTATTATTTTTATGGCTTTTTCCTGCATCTTTTATCACATGCATCCGTGACCGCTGTGGTTAGATTGATGGGACCATACCTCGGGTAGAGTGTATGTGTGACAGGTTGCACCTGTTTGGACATCATGGAGGGATACGATATCTGGAAGACGTTTTTAGCTTGTGGACAGGTGGATATCGTTTCTTTCGAGGGACACAGGACGTTCTCGTGATCATCACCTTGCGAGTTAATGGATGTCGTTTTCACAAGAAGAACTGACATCTCCGTCAGTTATGCGAGTTGCGTTTCTCGGGTTCGAGGACCTAGACGACCGATCTAGAACGCTGAACATGAAAAACAAGTTTTGTTTTGTTTTAACTTTCTTATGTTTGATTTTATTTCCTTCTTATTGGTTTTGTTCTGCTTTAAAATGTTTTGTTTTTCTATTTAACATGAGTTTTTATATTATAAAGAGAGATTGTTTTATAAAGGAAAAAGCTTGTTTATTTATTATCATAACGTTTTACAATAGAGAAGAAGTACTCTATGGAGTTACTTGCTTCTCTAGATCTTTTACAAGTTTTTGTATATTTTTATCTGGGAGGAGAGTTCCGCACACGCCAGTTCGATCTGCATCACCGCCGAGCTGACCTTCCTCAGTGAAGTGTTCAGTTGCGTCACTGTCTGCAGTGGGGTATCGCTGAGAGCAGTTGCCTTGCCCTTCTTTTCATCAGCATCCGTGCGACCGGATGGCTCCTCCTTGCCGACAGGTTTCTTTCGCCGTCTTCGAGAGACCACCATATGTTCTTTGAGACTGATGATGTTCGTCTTAAAGCGCTTCTTCAGAGGTTCTTCATCGGAGTCTGTTTGGAAAGCAGCACCACCGGTATAGCTCAGCTCCTCTGACTCAGAAGTCGTCCTAGTTCTTATGGGAGAATCCATGTCAGAGAGCAGGTTTGCCAGGGTTGAGGTTTGGTTTTTATAAGGGAGCCAGAGATGCGTAGGGGTATAAACGGGCTATCGTAATGAGTTCGGACAGCTGGAAGAGTGTACTAGAAGCTTATCGTGGTAGGACCCACTGATAAGACAGAATTTTGAGGATGAAATTTTTTTAAGGTGGGTAGAATGTAACAGCCCGGGTAAAAATTTGGTATTTTTACCGGGACTGTAAAAGTCGTTATATAGTGATTTACCTTTGAATTTAATCTTGGGTAATTAATTCGAGGTAAATCGGGCATCGTTTTTCGAAAGAGGTTTTTCCCGCGCTCGGGATTTTTTCGTGGATTTTACAGACCAAAGTTGGTATTTTTCGGGTCCCGGAATCCTCAGAAAAATCACACCGGAAAATAACTAAGGGTGTATGCTGTTATTCTCTGGTCCGGTTTGGACACGCCTGCATTATTGAGGCAATAATGCAGGCGGCGCCTTTTCTTTTTCTTCCTGTGTCACCCGTGATTTTCTACATCTCCTAACTCGCGTTTTTTCTTCTTCCCTGCTTTCAGAGTGCACACACACAGCCTTCATCTTCATCTCTTCCTCTGCAAACCTTCTCCCGGTAGCCATCCTTTTCCAGCAAAAGTTCAAACACCAGTGCAACTTCCATACAAAGAACCAAAACCAGAAAAAAAAAAAAGGAAACACACTGACACCCACCCAAAACGCCACCGTCTCACCCTTCCTCTTCCTCTCTTTTCTTTTCTTTTCTTTTTCTTTTCTTCTCCTCCCACACCCGCTGCCACAACCACCAGAGACCACCGACCACCACTAGTCGCCACCATTCTCTACTCCTTATCCTCCCTCTCGTCGCCGACGTCCTCGCTCTCCTCGTCTCTGCCGCCGTCGCGTGCCGCCATCGACGTCTTGTCGCTCGCCGCGCCGTCCACCAAGGTGAGCTGCAGACCCGTGGATGAGACGACCCGGGAGTGTTGTGGTCGGGTTGACCCGACAGGTTCGTGGGTCTGATTGATGGCTTGGGCTGGAGCGGGCCTGGGTTGGGCGTGGACCTGTGGCTCATGCCTTGGCCTGGACCTCTGCGCTTGGGCCAAATGCTGATCCTTGGGTTTGGACTGGGGCTAGTACTATTTTGGCCCAGTTCGGGAAATTTAAAAAAAAAGAGAAATTTGGAAAAAGAATAATTCTGGAAAAAGGGAATAAAATGGAAAATAATAATAATAATAAGGTTTATATTTTTGGAAATAATATTTGGAAAAGATTATATGGTATATTATATGGAAAATAATTATTTTGAGAAAGTAATTTTAGAAAGAGTATTAACAAAGTATTAAATACCGGAATAATATCCGGGTATAAGTATGGTATTATTTTGACACTTGAAAATAAATGGTGAATGATGATGATAATGGAAAATAACCCGAGGCAGTACCGAGTCGGTTCAGTAATTTATCTTACGTCATACTGTATTAGTCTGACATCTGCATATCATCTTATGTGTGCATATATTATTGTTTGATATAGGAGTTGATAACGAGCAGTTACCTGAGGAACCGAAATTGGAATCTGTTGGACAATTCCAAAATTGATAATCGGCTAAGGTGAGGATGGATATCCCTTGATATGTTGCCTATAATACTATTGTCTGTTCTTGATACTTGGATGTGCTTTGTTGTTGATTGAACAAGTTGTGTGTTGATATATATTGTTGTTGGATATTTGATGATATTGGAATTGTGTTGGTTATTTGGCTGCTATGGTTATTGTTGTTGTTGTTGTTATGATGTTGATTTGCTTGATTGAACCGATGTGTTGACTGTTATTGGTTCCTTGGATACTGTGTTGTGATTGATGTTGGATTGTGAATAATTGGTGTTATGAAACTGTTGATGGATTGGTCTGTTGTATAACTTGAGTTAATAGGAAGTTGGATAATTGTTTGACTGTTATGAATATTATGATTGTTTTCGATCGACTGTGTTGTGATTGGATAATTGGAATAAACTATGATATCGATAATTGGGAAAAAGAAAATGGAAATTGGAAGTTGATTTGAGATGATGATGATTTAACTATCATATGGAAAGTAGTGGTACGACTAGATGGTTAGAGGCTAGTTCTGTGGTGGCCATGGTCAGTTTCTTGATTTGGGGATGTTGATCCCGGTTTGGTTTGATTGGGATGTTGATCCCGGATAGATTGTGTTATTGGGATGTTGATCCCGGGTTATATTTTGGCCTGGCATCCGAAATTAGTTAATAACCTGATACGACCCTAGCTTGTCCAGTGACGGGGCCCGAATATTAAAATTGGAAAAGTTAATGAGTGAGTCGTGTCTTTTGGTTTTGGGTTTGGGATGTCGATTCCTGTGATTTGGTTTGGAATGGATATGACTTAATTGTCACGTAGTAAGTAGAGGTACGACCGGATGGTTTGAGACTGTTTTGTGGTGGCCATGATCTGGGTTACTTGTGATGGGCATGTTAATGCCGGTTTGATTGGGATGTTGATCCCTGAGATTTGTTATCGGGATGTTGATCCCTGAGATTTGTTATTGGGATGTTGATCCCGGGTTCTTTTTGATCTGGCACCAGGAACAGGTTGATAACCTGGTACGACCCTAGCTTATCCGTGACGGGGCCCGAAAGATAAAATTGGAATAATAAAGTCATGGGCTTGTTTGGGTCGAGTCTTTGGTTTGGTATGTAGTGGCTGTTGATGCTTGTATTTCTTTTTTGAAGTATTGTGGTTGCCTGCATATCTCTGTTTATCCATGATTGTGCTTAAATGTACCGGTGAGCGTTTCGGATTCACCTCTCGCCTGCGGGGTTTCATCCTGTAGGTTGAGTTATTTGTGGTACAGAAACGATACATTCTGGCGGCTGTGACGTTACCTCGGGCAGGACTTGGATCCATAAGTTGCATTGCATGGTTTCATACTATTATTGAGAATGATAAAATTGCTTCCGTTGTGCTATATTTTGGGTCCCCGGTTTCGGGTGACGTGTTTTTGGTATTAGGCCAATGGGCCGGATTTATGACGTTTATAATGTTTGTGCCACGTGTCGGCACTGTTGTTTGGTAATTGCTATTTGTCGGGTAATTGTTGGTCGGGGCGTTTCAGAAAAAAATATTAAAATTTTTTTTCTATTTTTTTATGAATTGAGGAAATAAAGCCTCATTTTTAAAATACTGTACAATTTGATTTTTTTTGGAAAAAATCTGGTATGGGGACCTACTATATACAGTGTACAACACATACGCCTCTCACCTGCTGCCACATGTCGAAAAAGTGTACGCAAGTCATGCACCCCAAGTCGATCAATCCACGTCAGCTGCTGGGCTAACCGAAACCCCAGAAAAGGACGACGTACAAGAGTATGGGCATATAAACGGGACAAAAAATTGTATAAGCCCTTGTCAATAGCTTCACAAGCAATTTGCAGACCTTCTTACACCGCACATGAAAAAAATCACCAGCACAAAATAGGTATTTTCCTAAATAATTGTGTGTCTTCAAAACATCAACCATGACTCCATTATAAGATGCATTGTCCAAAGTGATGGAGAAATTTTTTTTCTCGATTCCCCACTCTTTTAATAAAATCAACATTCTCTCAGCCAAAATAATACCACTATATGGAGTGAGAACAAAGAAAAGTATAAAATTTCCTTATGCAGATCTCAATTTTCATCAATAAAATGTGCAGTCATGTAGTGATCAGTGGTAATAGAGGTCCACCATTCTAAAGTCAAAGAAATCCGACTACGGGTAAACTAAAGCATATGCATGACATTCTCCTTCTCAGATGTATATAACTTCACGACATCTGATTTAAATGTATTCCTTGAAATATACTTCACTGGAGGATTTAAAAAAAATGAATGTCTCAGTTACCTTCGTGCTCCAAAAAAAGAAGCTATGATTATGTTTGATAATTACAGTGGTAATTTTTTTACGGTAGACCTCTTGATCAATTTAGCATGTGAATCTTGCTCTTCACCCCGCTTAACACAACTCTCAATATGTCTCCTCAAGTTTGAAGTCCCATAGTTGAGTTCCACTGTATACTCGGTCAAACACCATTTGTACTTAACTTGATGCCATCTGCATCTTCTTTTACTATTTCAAATTCGTCCCATACTTGTGAAGTAGTGCATCTTCTTTTATTATTTCAAATTCGTCCCATACTTGTGAAGTAGTCCTCCTTACTTGTTTAGAGTTACTAGAATGACTTTGCGCAACTTCTTCTAACTCCATCATTAAAACCTGAATAAGAGTACAAAGTAATGCAAAGAAGTTAGATGTACCCCCACTCTACTGTTTAGTTGTTAATATTCTCTGATGATAACCAGCCCTTATCATATTGCAAAAATATCCTTAAAAGAAAGTAAATGAAAAGCCAAGGCATACAAAGAAGCTGGCTGAAGAATTGTAAAGAATAAGAAGTATCCTAAACATCCAATTACTCTAACCTAGAATAAGAAGTATCCTAAACATCCAATTACTCTAACCTCACTGCAATGCAGCAATACTCCAGTTGTGTTGAGAACCAGGAGTCGCCCGAAAACCGGGGAGACAATACGCGAGGCCTAAATGAGTTCCATACACGTGACCAGGACACCACTCTGTAACCCAAAACCTCAAGGTATTGGGTACATGGGTCCACTTCACTTATATGTTACTCACTTGGCCTCTTTCTTTCCGATGTGGGATACACCACTCACACTTGTATTCCAACAATCTCCCCGTCAAGTGTGAGACTCTTCCATATCGGACTGACCACGGGCCTACTCCCCCTTCAACGGAAACTTTTTGCAATATCACCAAGAGCCCACTCTGCCACTAAGCCCGTTCCAGGAGCACGCGTCTGCCGATGCTCGAAGAGCTAAACTTCACTTAGGCCGAAAGACAAGAAAGCCACTCAGAAGTATGAGTCTGTCGATACCACTCTTATTTGGAGCCACGCCTTACAACTCCAACACGAGCTTGGTCCAAGAGCCCAACCGCTCAAGTGCAGCAATATTCAAGGAACAATCGAGAGAAATAGGGGGCATCTTCAAGACAAAGGCATCACTTGGTGAAGTGGTATTAAAATAAGAGTAGTGTGCATAACATATGATATATTGACACCCTTCTATCGGTTGGGAAGTGGGAAAAATGGAAGGGAACTTTCATCAAAACAAGCTTTGAAAGAAAGAATGATCCTAAAGGGATCCGTCATGCATCATCCAAAGTCAATCTTAAGGCCAACAATTTTTACATGTAACTAATAATAGTTTAGCATCAAAAAAAAACTAATAATAGTTGCAGTAACTATATAATGGAAGTCTGCAACTCCTTGCTGTATGCCTCTTATTCACTTTAAACAAAGCAAGGCAAGGATTTCCAGTTTACATCAATTGCTGCAGACCTTGCATTTCATAGAGTATCCAACAATTTGGAAAATATCTAAAGGAAAAAAAGAATAACAAATAACAAATCCCAGGAAAGGGAAGTCAAAAATTTTGTCAAAACATATTGCACCATTGGCAGACAGCGAGAGAGGATGCACAAATTTCAACTGCTTCTTTCAACACTAAACATCCATAAGAAGAAGAAGCAGATATGGTTTTTCTTTGCATCTCAATCTCAATGGGTGTAACATAACCATCTCCTCCTCGCACGCTAGTAAGAATCACATTTGGCATATCTCTCCATGGATACAGGAAGAGGAGGTGGTGGAGAGAGACACTACTCGTCTAATTAATGGACGACAACTAAATTCGATCAATACATACGCATCTCTTTGGTTAGTCCGAGGCCAAAAGTCGAGCAGCAAGAGCTTCCTGGTTATAGCTTCCATGCATCTCCTCTTTCTACTTTTGTATTATAGCTCCAAGACCTGGTGCTGATAGAAGTCATTGCCATGTCCGTGTTTAGTTTATAAAGTTGTATCGGTGGTGGATGCCACTAAGGGTGAGCAATCGGTACGGCACGGTATACTGTACTAATTTTTGGGTCGTACCGACGGTATCAAAGGGACCCCCATACCGACCTCCTACCGATCGGTCCATACCGTGCTGGAAATTAGGTCATACCGACAAATACCGACTCGGTTCGGTCGGTATACCGACAATACTGTGTCGACTTAACCATGAAAGAAAAAAACTTCTAAACTGCAAATTCAATTGAAAAAAAAATATAATATTTTTATTTTTATTTTGTTTATCCAATCAATGTTACTAAGACAGATACAAATCCCAATTAATGTATGATTTTCTAACAATTTACTAACAATAAAACCCAAATCTTGCCAATACTTAATGTTACGAGTGAAAAAATATGGAAATTTTTAATACCAATTAAACCCATGTCTTGTGTCAATACAGATACAAATCCGAGCAACAATCTTGCCGAATTTATGGTGAGAAAAACCATAATCACACCCGATTTGCGAGCAACAATCAATCTGAGACCTAAAAAAAACACTGACAATTCCAAATCGATCAACACCATACTGCCATAGCCTATAATCCACCACAAAACCCAACCAACAAACACAACAAATCTCGAGTAGTTGAGATTCGGAGGAATAAAGAGAGAGGGGCGAAGAGGATGAAGAACAGAGGAAGAGATGAGAGGAGAAACAAAGAAAAACTTACCACCACACCTGAATCCGTCGGCTTTTTTGACACATTCAACGGATGAGTACTCCGATTAATGCTATGGGGAGGTGGGTTGGTGAGGGTGGAAGTGGTGGCGTTGGTGAGGGCTTTTGAATCCTCTGTAGATTACGATGAGGCTGATTAGGAGCAACGCCTTGTTCATATAAGCAAATTGAAAGCCCAGGACTTATAGAATCAAGGTTTGTTTGTTTGCTTGTCTTGATTTGAGTTTCAGAGAGGAGGGGTGTGGTGTTGGTTGTGAGAGAGGGGGGAGAACGGATGAGAGGGAGGGAGAGAGAAAAGAAAAAATTAGAAATTTAGGGGTTTAATGAGTATTTATATGTCGGGACGGTATATGTCGTATATCGACGTACTGACCCAACACATACCGACATAGACCCGCTATTTCTCAGCACGGTATGATGCCGCCCCGACTTATTTTAAAGCTTCATCTTCCGACTGATGCCTAGCCAAACTCAGTCGATACCGGTCGGCTCAGTCGGTACGATAAAGATGCTCTCCCCTAGATGCCACATATCTACTCTTGGTTGTTTTAGCAATGATGGAGTAGGCTTATTCACTTCTTTGAATCCTGATAACTCATCAAAGGTTATCCAGATTGTAAAGGAGAGATTGTTAAATTGAATGCTAACTCATGATATTTGAATTGTATCTTTTCCAGATTGTAAAGGAGAGATTGTTAAATTGAATGCTAACTCATGATATTTGAATTGTATCTTTTAGGCATTATTTTAAAACCTTTCAAAATTAATTTGGGAAAATTATGTGAAAATTTGTAATATTTTTGTATTGGATTATGATGTATAGCATCATTAATATGATAATTAATATATCATAATTAAGTATTTAACAAATAATATGGTTTATTTAATATGAATAAATAAGATTAAAATGATTTGCTATTTCAAATTATGTTTCACAAATAAATAATGCGTGAATTAATACAAACATTGATTTATTTAAGGCTGCCAATGAGTCGAGCCGAGTTGATCTTTTGATGGCTCAAGCTTTGCTTGTGTTAATTTAGTCAAGCTCAAGTTCGGTTCATATTTGTCTCGAGTCTAAATATTAAGCTCAGGCTCGACTCACTAAGATTTTTGTACCCTTATGCTAGCTCAGCTCAACTCTTTTAGTAAGTTTTATTAAGCTATAAAAAATGCAAATTATAATTTTATAGGTTAAATCTCTTTTTGTAGGTTTATATGGTCTTTTCTTGATGCAGAATATTTTTGTTTTCTTATAAAGTGTAATATTTTTTGTTCCCATTTATATTTAATTTTTTTAGCATATCTTAAATTGACAAATACTTAATATTGGTAACTATTATTTCTTAAGTAATAATTTCAAAGAGCTTATATAAAGTAATAACCTTTGTTGATCAATAATCTAGTTAAGTTACTTAATCATTTAATGCTCAAATCCTACTAAATTTAACTTATAAGAATAAAGTTATTGTAAGTAACCGGGTACAACAAGAAGAAGATGCAACACGCAGCGGAAATAAACCTGGAACTAATGGAGGATCCATGTGAAACGGGGTAAACCGAATAACAAGAATTTCATACCTGGATGTGTCGAACTCTTTCACTCAACACTAGTGACGAATAAGCAAGAACCAGACCAAAAATCTGATTCCTCTACGGTATCCACACGAACTGTTGATGATCGCCAGCAACCGTTACATAATCACTAACTCGAGCACTCCCGAACCGCAGTGCTAGCTGCAGAATTCCGAGAGCAAGAGAGCCTAGAGAGTTTGATGTGTTTTTCTCACAAATGATGTGTATGCTGAGCTCTCAAAAAATCTGCTCAATCTCTCACACATATCATCTACATGTAATGCATAGTTTATTTAGACATTGGCCAACATAATCATGGATTAACTTTCATGATTGTGTCTTTTCTTTAATCATATATCTTATACATGATTATGTCTCCACTATGTTATAAAATTACACATCTTTTTGGACAATAATCTGGTTCAATAATTCTGGTAATTAGTGAACCAAATCAACCCAAATAACCCAGTCGAACCATTGTCCAACCATTAGCTCAATCACCTGGTCGAACTATGGTCCAACCATGGTCTAACCACTAGCTCGAATCAACAATTCTAAGTGTGTGACCCTGTAGGCACTTGTGACGTTTGGCAATAATTATAAACTCTTATTTACAATTATAAACAATGAGCGGTGTCTAGCAACACATCATTGCTACCCAAACGACAAGATCAGTACTGATTCATTATGCCTCGGAAAAATATCATTATCCTTTCGTCTCATAATATCAAGTTGAAACACGAGACATGGAATATGTCATTCTCGTTTATGTTTAATCTAACGTTTCTTGATCCCTGAGTTAACTGTGTAAAACAGATACAAATGATATCCCCATATCACTTAATCTGAGCATGGCCATGCATTTACTGAAACACCCGTGTCCCAATTTTACAAATAAAATACTCAAACAAAAGAAATTACCAAAATACCCCTGAAACCCAGGACACGAAATCCAATATCAAAACATTATCTGGAAAGAGATTCTTATTATTCCGAGATGTCATAAAGAACAAATACAAAACCGGCTTAACAAGCCTCAAGTCAACCCGGCATCCTGCCGATACATCATCAAATACCAAATCCCGGCATCCCGCCGATAAAATAGTCCAAATCAAAATGACATCTCATCAAAATCCAATGCAGCGGAAGATAAAGATAAAATAAAGCAAAAGTAAAAATGAAATGCAAGTCGGCTCTATGGATCCAACCGGGAGAAGGAGCACAGCTACCTGCTGAGATAACCACGTCTGAACTCTGGAAGTGAAGAAAGTGACTGCACGCTAACTAAGAGTCTGAAAAAACAACGTTGGCGATTATGTGAGTCGCCTACTCAGTGAGCAGTATAAATCTAATTATGTAGGTGTGCAGAACAAGTTCGAAAGGAAAGAAGAGAAACAAGACAAGTATGCAAACATACAACAACCAGTACTAACATGCCAAGACATTCAAGCAAACAGTTCATTATTCTCCATTTGTTGTGTGTTAAGGTTTCTTATTATAATTTATTATTCAGGGCCCCCGACTGTGTGCGTCGAGCACGGTCTCGTCTCATGAGACAACCAGGCATAAGCCCAAATAAAACCAGGCACGAAGCCCAAACATATCCATAGAGAGAGTGAGAGAGAGAGACAGAGAAAGAGGGAGGTAGAAAGGGGGAGGTAGAACCGGTCATTACAGACCCATATGCTAATCCGCATATCACATGCTATCCCGCATGCAAACCCGAGGGGTATCACTTCCAGCTCGAACCAACCGGTCATCAGCACACAGTAGCCTATCTTCTACTGTACATTATCTTTATTCACAAGTTATGAGTTTATGTGTGCCAAGAGTTGTGATCTAATAGGGTTGTGTGAATAATCAACTCAATCAAATATCCGGGTCTCCGACCCACAGTACATCACACAAAACACCCAAAATCACTCCACATGTTATATTCCATAACAATCCAAATATCATGCTCACAAGCAAATAGTACACTTAGGCACACAATACGGATCACAGCATGTTAGCAAACAGGCATGCAACTCAAACAGACCAATCCAACAGGCTCATGCATACAAACATAAAAAGACGTATAAAGTCACCTCAACGACGATTGTCCTGTGGAGCTTTCCCCAATACTGATCCTCCAGCTCCTGAGGTATTACCCGTGCCTGAATACCGGCACACACAAGTATTACAAAATAATTACAACCAAAACGTGCATGCATGATCACTAAATGCTCAACTGAGTTATACCCGACCCTAACTAGCCAATTATGTAATTTTTTGGTCTAAGCCTGACAAGATGTTCTCTCGCCTAAACTCCGAGTATCGAGACCTAAGGTTCACCGGGCTTAAGCCCAACTAAGTCCATAAATAGTTCCCCGGGCCCATGGCCCATTCATTTTGTCCTCAACGAGTTCCCGAGCCTAAAGCCCATCTAGGTCCAATGGTTATCAAATCAAGTTATAAAAATCACATTACCGGCCTAGGCCCGATTCGGACCAATTTCCACTTAAGGGTTTTTACCGAGTCCAAATATTCCCGGCCTATGGTTCTACCCGTGTCGGTAAACTCCCGGTTACACACACTCACAGCCCCGCACCCGGTATTCCACTAAACATCCTTTATTTCCGATACGACAATTATTCCTACATTAATTATTACATGCCATGAATGTACATCAAATTACACATCGAGGTAATACCGTTTAATACCGGAATAAAACCCGAGCCTTCGCGGAAAATTCCCGAGCCTTGCCGGATTCCGGTGAACCTCGCCGGATTCCGATGAACCTCGCCGGAACTCACCCAAGAACTGCCACAACCAACAACATATTCACATCACACCAAAACAAATACACAACACTATACCCCACAGATCCTTAAACGAATTACAAAAGAAAAAAAAAAACAAAATGGATCCTTACCCGGAAATTCGAATACCACTGTCCCACACCCAAAATCCGAGCTTGCAACCTCCCTGCCCGGAAGAACTCGCCACCAACAATTCCATGCAGCCACTGTCCACCGACGCACGCAACCACCCACTCACAGCAACCCGTGCTTCACCTGTGAGTCCGACCCGTCAACAAGACACCACCATCTCGAGCCAAAAGTCGGCCACCATAACACACAACACCAGCCACCCCGAACACCAGACCCCGTCACCAGTCACACAAACCCGAGCAACACACAACCTCCAAATGGTTAGTCCAACAACCCAGGAAGCAAGGAGAAAACAGAAACAAGGAACTGAAAGAGATGGAGAATCCGACGGCTTACCTCGTCGGCGATGCAGCCGGTCGCGAGAGAGGCCACACAGAATCCACTCGATCCGTCTCTGGTCAACCGGCCTCGGGTCCTCGTGGTTTAGTCGACGGCGGCGACAGCTTAATGAAGAAGAGAAAAGAATGTTGGTGACGGCGAGTTGTGTGTGAGGGAGAGAAGGCAAGGTGATGATGATGGCGAAAGGGAATGAGAGGGTGAAGAGGAAGAGAGAGAGAGTGAGAGAGAGAGAAGGAAGGAAGAGAGGGGGGTCGGCGGCGGTTTGGAGGAAAAGAGAAGAAGAAGAGAAAAGGAAGAGAAGGGTTTTAGGGTTCGTTTGTTTTTTTTTTCTTTTCTTTCCAAAACGACGTAGTTTCAATAGAAACCACGTTAAACTTCGCGTTTCACCCCGATCTCGAATCCGTTTCCCACGGGACCCGAACCATGAATAATACCAACTTAAAATTGACATTTCCAAGGCATAATAATTTATTTCCTCGACTAAAACTCGAAAATACCTCAAGGGCAAAATTGGAATAAATTCCAAAAAATTCCAAAAATCCCATTATAAAAATCCGAGGCGTTACATTTACAGTTCAACTCTATCAAGAGGCCCAACTGATAAGATTCTCGTTATATGGGTTCGACGAATTCCATCTTGATCATACAAAACCCACTACACATTATATCATGTACCCAATTACGAATGACCAAGAGTAATATCAAAGTATATGACTCACGTATTGGGAACCTTGATGATCTCAGGTCTAAGGATAGTACATATAAGAATCACTAATGACAACATAAGTCCTTGCAGTGTTCTTATGTCGGGTCAGTCCAGTCCACAAGTTCTCTAACTTGTACCCGTATGTAGAACTCATATCTCATATAATTCTCAACATACGCTAGTCTTAATTTATTATTACAACTTATCCATAATAATAATCGACTAGGGACATTTCTAGAATATAAAATACTCTTAGGTTATAAATATGTTCAAGCAAGATTAACAAACATATTTATTGGAATAAAACCTTAATCAAAATACATGACTATACAATCATCCAATGATTGGCTTTTGGGCATTACACTAATAATTATTGTATTAAATTTATTAATGACCATTAAATTTTTTAAAGAATATTAATAACATGAAATTTTTCATTAATAATATAAATTAAATTATATATATATATTAGTATTAATAAGAAAAAATATTTAATTTGTAACGACCCGGCTAAAATCATTGAGATTTTACCGAGTCGTTTTAACTCTTACAACGGTAAATAGATTTTATCATTGTAATTGAGAATTCTATTGTACCAAGTTTCCGAGTTTTACCGAGAGTAACCAAACTACGTTTCGATCACTGAGGATATACGATGTATTGGAGTACCTTCGTTAACTGAGCCTCGGAATTTAATTGCGAGGGTTACTCGGAACTTTCGAGAATCCTATACGGCAACCCAAGCCTAAGTTTTCAATTCCGAGACTTGGGCAACGCTCAGGGGAATTAATCAAATTTTCCGAGCCCAAGTCATATTTTTGGACTCGGGACGGAAAATTTGAAAGGACAATATTACCCCTCACCCTTTTCCTTCTCTTCTTCTTTTTCTTTTCTTTTTCTCTTTTTCTTCTCACTTTTTCCTCACGTTTTTTTTTCCACGCTTCTTCTTCCTCGTGTTCACCTGCCACCAACCGGCCATTCCTCCCCACCACCTTCTCCACTTTCTTTTTTTTATCTTATCTCTTCTCCTCCTTTCTTTTCCACCAACCGGCCACTACCCCCTTTCCACCATCATCTCTTCTTCTTTTTCTTTTCCTTTTTCCTTTCCCCTCTCTCCCGCCTCTGCTCCCTCTCCCCTGCCATCACCACCGATCCTCCTTCCCTTCTCCCTTCTCCCTCTGCCGCCATCCGAGCCACCATCGCCCCTCCTTCTTCCTCTCCTCTTCCCTTCCTTTCCGTGCAAGCTGGGTCGCCGCTGCTCTTCTCCCTTGCAACTTCTTCACGTCGCGCCGCCCGCGACCATCTCTTCCCCTTCTGCCTTGCTATCAAATGCGCCACCTTCTTCCCCTGTCTTCCCAACACTGCCGCCGATCTGCTCTCCCTCTCGCCATCAAGCGTCGCCGCTTCCAGGACCGTCATAGCAGCCACGCCGCCTCGACGTGCCACCGCTCCACCTGCCCCCTAAAGTCCTCCGCCTCTGCAGCACGCGTCGTCATGGGGTAAGCTGCTGCTGTCGATTTCTTCTTCCCCTTCTCTATAATTCTTCTCGGCTAGAGATTACCTGGGTTGTTTGTTGTGGTTTGTGATGAGTAATCCAAAAGTTGTGACTGTAGAGTTGTGGAGCTTGGATGATGGGTGTAGTGTTGTTGTCGATCGATGGTTTGGGTGGATTTTTGGGCAGTGAGCAGAAGCAATGGAAGTTGAGCATTTTGGTAACTGCCGTGAACAGTGTCTGGCCGGATTCCGGCGAGCCTCTGGCGAGTCCCAGGAATTTTCCGGCAAACCCGGAAACGAACCTGTTAGGTAAAACCCGAGCCTTGGACCATCCATATACATCCTTAACGAACCCGAACGATATTAAAAGGACTCGGACATTAAAACGGCGATTAGTTAAGCAATTAATTAAGTTAATTTATAATAACCTATAAATTTATTTTATGCTTTGTAATATAATTTTGTAATTATAAACTAAAATGATGATAAATTTGTATTTTAGTTTATTTACGGTTTTTGTCTTTATAAATATATGTATATGTATATACATACATACGGTCGTATGTGATTTACTAAGCATACATATATTTTATAATAATTACCTCTTTTAGCATATATATACATGTAATTAAGTAATTAACAATTTAATTTACGGATTAAAAATGATATTATTCTATTTGGATTTAACTACATATTTATAAGTCTTTTACATAACCCGTACAAAATCTATTTTATGGCTATGCCATGATTGTTAATTTACCGGAAGTAATTTACTAAAGTTAATCATCCATGTATCTAATACCAATGGATCTAGTATGACCATCATGCTTCTGCTGTGTGAGCGGCTTAGTGAATGGATCTGCTACATTGTTCTCAGAAGGAACTTTGCACAACCTCACATTGCCTCTATCGATAATCTCTCTAATAAGATGGTAGCATCGGAGTATATGTTTGGATCTTTGGTGGTATCTAGGTTTTTGAGCCTGTGCGATTGTTCCATTGTTGTCACAATAGCGCTCAATCGGATTGTGAATGCTTGGAACCACCCCAAGTTCAGTTATGAACTTCTTAATCCAAACAGCCTCTTTCGCTGCATTAGAGGCAGCTACGTATTCAGCCTCAGTGGTTGAATCGGCAACTGTTTCTTGCTTTGAACTCTTCCAGCATACAACACCACCTCCAAGACAAAACACATATCCTAACTGCGATCTAAAGTCATCCTTGTCAGTTTGGAAGCTAGCATCTGTGTAACCCTTTACAACAAGCTCATCAATGCTTCCGTATACAAGGAATGCATCCTTAGTTCTTCTAAAGTACTTAAGGATGTTCTTAACTGCTGTCCAGTGACCTTCACCGGGATCAGATTGATATCGGCTTGTGACACTTAATGCATATGCGACATCTGGTCGAGTACATAGCATGGCATATATGATAGATCCTATTGCTGATGCATAAGGGATCTTACTCATTCGCTCTCTCTCCTTAGATGTGCTAGGACATTGATTCTTTGAGAGAGTTATGCCATGTGACATAGGCAAGAAACCTTTCTTGGAATCTTGCATGCTAAACCTTTTAAGCACCTTGTCAATATATGTACTTTGAATTAGGCCAAGAAGCCTTTTGGATCTATCTCTGTAGATCTTTATACCTAGCACGTAGGCAGCTTCACCTAAGTCCTTCATTGAAAAATTCTTTCCGAACCAAGTCTTTACAAACTGTAGTGTTGGAATATCATTCCCAATGAGCAGAATGTCATTAACATACAATAGCAAGAAAATGATAGTGCTCCCACTAACCTTCTTGTAAACACATGGCTCATCTTCATTTTTAATGAAACCAAACTATTTGATTACTTCATCAAAACTAAGATTCCAACTCCTAGAAGCTTGCTTTAATCCAAAAATGGATCTTTGCAATTTTCATACCTTATTAGCATTCTCTGGAGTGACAAAACCTTCAGGTTGTGTCACGTACACATCCTCCAAAAGATTTCCATTAAGAAAAGCGGTTTTGACATCCATCTGCCATATTTCATAATCATGGTATGCAGCTATAGCAATAGAATTCGGATGGATTTAATCATGGCAACTGGCGAAAAAGTTTCATCATAGTCAATACCATGAACTTGTTTGAAACCTTTCGCAACCAATCGCCCTTTAAAGGTAACCATATTACCATCCATGTCGGTCTTTTTCTTAAAGACCCACTTGCACCCAATGGGTTTTACCCCTTCAGGTGGATCAACCAAGGTCCAAACCTTGTTTTCATACATGGATTCCATCTCAGAATTCATGACTTCTAGCTGCTTCTTAGAGTCTGGACCCGTAATTGCCTGCTGATAGGAAGTGGGCTCATCTTCATCCATGAGCATCACGTCTCCAATATGAGTCAAAAGAAATCCATATCTCTCAGGCTCATATCAAGTCCTATCAGACCCACGTGGTCCATGTGTTACAGGTATAGGATTTTCACCCACAACAACTTGTGGTCCCTGTTCTTGTTCCATCTCAGCCTCTATAGCTTCTTGTTATGCTCGAACTTCTTCGAGTTCTATTTTTCTCCCACTGATCGTTCTAGAAATAAATTCTCTTTCTAGAAAAATAGTAATACGAGCAACAAACACTTTTTGCTCTATGGGATTATAGAAATAATATTCTTTAGTTTCTTTAGGATATCTAATAAAAAGGCACTTGTCAAATTTAGGGCCGAGTTTGTCTGATGTTTGTCGTCTTACGTAAGCATCACAACCCCAAATCTTCACAAAAGACAAACTGGGGCGTTTCCCAGTCCACATCTCATATGGTGTCTTTTCAATCGATTTAGATGGAACACGGTTAAGTGTGAAGGCAGCTGTCAATAAAGCATGTCCCCAAAATGATGAAGGAAGGTCAGCTTGACTCATGATAGAACGAACTCCTTTCAGATACACCATTCCATTGAGGTGTACCTGGTGGAGTAAGTGTGATACTATACCACATTTCTTTAGATGATCAAGAAATTCTCGGTCTAAGTATTCACCTCCTCGATCAGATCGGAGCATTTTGATACTCTTGCCAAGTTGATTCTGTACTTCATTCTTGAATTCCTTGAACTTTTCAAAGGATTCTGACTTGTACTTTATAAGATACACATAGCCATATCTACTATAATCATCAGTAAATGTAATGAAGTACTGAAAACCACCTCTAGTCTGTGTTGACATAGGCCCACATACATCAGAAAGTATAAGACCTAACAAGTCTGAAGCTCTCTCACCTTTACCAGCAAAAGGGACCTTCGTCATTTTGCCCAATAAATATGATTGACATGTCTCATATGATTCAAAATCAAAAGAGTCTAAAAGCCCATCCTTATGGAGTTTAGAAATACGAGTCTTGTTTATATGGCCCGACAATGCAAGAGATAGGTCGTATTAGAATCGTTTAATTTAACCTTCTTCGAATTATTGTTATAGATTGGAGTTTCTCGGTTTAGAACGTACAAATCATTGCTTAAATATGCACCACCATAATAAATATCATTCAAATAAATAGAAAAATAGTTGTTCTTTATTACAAATGAAAAATCCTTCTTGTCCAGACAAGAAACAGAAATCAAATTCCTGCTTATAGTAGGTACATAATAACAATCATCAAGTTCCAAAACCAAACCACTCGGTAAAGATAGATAATAAGTATCTACGGCTAATGCAGCAACTCTTGCTCCATTTCCAATGCGCAGGTCCACTTCACCCTTTTCCAACCTTCTACTCTTTCTCAAATCCTGCACATTTACACAGATATGAGATCCATATCCAGTATCTAATACCCATTATGAAGAGATAGAAATATTAGCTTCTATAACAAGAATACCTGAAGTGGAAGTCTTACTTCCCTTCTGTTTCTTCACCTCTTCAAGGTAAATAGGGCAGTTACGCTTCCAATGGCTAGGTTTCTTGTAATGGAAACATTGTCCTTCCTGTGCAACACCACCTTTGGATTTCAGCATATTGATAGGGGTCCTGCAAGTGCACAGGGTTGTTGTAGTACTATCAAGGTCGTATCCACAGGGACTGCGTTGAGCCTGTTACTTTCAATTAGACAAATTAGGCTAAGATAAGCAAATAGAAGTGGAGTTGAGTAAATGCTAGTTGAAATATAAACAGAGCAACAAAATAAAGCAACAGTAGTGTTGAAGTAAGAAAAGATCAGATTTGGTGAAGTCTTAGGTATCCGGGGTTCACATGTCCTATTTCATGCTTTAAATTGCTCAACAGCCTCACAACAGGCTGAGCTTGTTTGACGGCCTGTGTGATACCCCAGGTACACCTAGGTGCCTAGAGGGATACTTAAGTGAATGGAGTCGGGTGTTACTCGTCCTTTGAGGATGCTCGTGTAGGTTATGTTGGTATGGGTCTAAGCTCGGTAACATGTGCGAGTGTTGGATTAAGGATAATGGTGCACTTAGGCTTGGCCTAGTGTGCACAAATGGGTTCGCGGTGACCCG
>JAKUCV010007333.1:4542-45517 GCA_028386065.3 Turnera subulata
GTACGTATATCCGAATATAATTTCGGTACCATACTTTAATTA
Organism: Turnera subulata; assembly: GCA_028386065.3. NCBI lineage: Eukaryota > Viridiplantae > Streptophyta > Magnoliopsida > Malpighiales > Passifloraceae > Turnera > Turnera subulata. The sequence continues at coordinate 4,585 of JAKUCV010007333.1, forward strand.
AAACTCTTTTAAAAATATTTTCATAAATTAATTATAACTTTCCAAAATTATAATCACCATAATTTTTCCAGAAAAATAATAACGTATATATAATTTTCGGAAAATATTTATATAGTATTTATCTTTTTCTCAATATATAATAATATTTCCAACACAAAATTATAATTACCCTTAATTTCAAAGTACATACATATATATATAATTTCCACAACCGTGATTTTCTAGGGAAAATAATTTATATATAAATTTCCAAAAGTTATTCCATGACACATATATATATTTTTCAAACAATATCAGTTTTTCTCCAAAACATAACTTAATTATTTATCAAAGTAAATATATTTATATTTCCATAAAAATACCAGAATTAAATTGGCAATAATTTTCTCATAATAAATATATTTTTTTCTTAAGATTAATTTCCAGAATATAAATATATATATATATATATTGTTTTTTTTTAATTAAACGGACTGGGCCATGAACAGTGGCGGCCCAGACCCTGCACAGTGCCAAGCCCAGGCCCGTGCAGAGCCCAGCAGCACAGTCCGGCCCACACCCAAGCCCAAATCAAACCCAGCCCAACAACAAAAGATCCAAGGCGCGACCCGACCAGAAGATACGGGTCGGATGCGGGTCTCACCTCGGGTTGCTGCGGCGCGACGGCGGGAGAAGGAAGGCGAGCGCGAGGAAGAAGCTGGCGCGAGGTCGGCATGCTGAGGCGACTCCAAGGGCGGCGGAAAGGAGGCGCTGCGTCGTCGGCATCAACGTCAGCGGCGCGGAAGAACAGATCCGCCGGGTTTGCTCCTCGGGTTGACGGCGCATCACGGCGTCTCGGTGAACGGAATGCGACGGCGACAGCGGGGATGAGCTCGCGGCGGCACGACAAACTCGAGGGTGGCGGCGGTGGCACGAGACTCGGCGAGGAACGCTACCACGTGAATAGTAGCAGGGGCGCCTCCGGGGGTGACGACACTGTTCATGCTGTATTTTTTTTCTTTTTTTTTTTCTTTTTTTCTCTTTTTTCTTTTCTATTCTTTTTCTGATTTTTCCTCTTTTTTTTCCTCTGATTTTCTTTTCTTTCTTTCTCTCTTTTTTTTTCCTATTTCTAGTATTTATTTTTCCCTTTTTTTCTTTTTCTCTCTTTTTTTTTTCTCTTCTCCTCTCTTTTTTTTCTCTCCTCTTCTTCCTCTCCTTCTCCTCTGCTTCCTTTCTTTTATAACCGTGAATTTACTGTGAACCTGTGATACACTTAATAATGCAGCTTGTTTGCATTATAGAGCGAGTCCGATCCGGATCAGAAAATAACTGATACCCCCTAAGTTATTTTCCGGTGTGATTTTTAGAGAAATTTCGAAACCCGAAAAATACCAACTTAGGCCCGAAAAATCCACGGAAAAATCACGAGCGCGGGAAAACTCTCGATTTCGAAAAACGACGCCCGATTTACCTTGAATTAATTACCCAAGATTAATTCAACAGTAAATCACGGTAAAAAGACTTTTACAGTCCCGGTAAAAATAAAAAATTTTACCCGGGCTGTTATAGTCTACCCATCTTAAAAAAAATTTCGTCCCCAAAATTCCGTCTTATCCGTGGGTCCTACCATGATAAGCTTCTGGCACACTCTGCCAGATGTCCAACCTCAACATGAGATACCGCTTATACCCTTAAGCGACATCTCGTTCTCTATAAAAACCAAACCTCATGACTGGCATACTCACACACAGTCATGGACTCTCCACTGAGATCAAGAACAACCTCTCACTCCGAGAACAATAGCTACATCGGTGGCACTGCTTTCCCGACAAGCTCCGATGAAGAACCTCCGAAGAAACGCTTCAAAACCAACATCATCGGCCTGAAGGAACACATGGTGGTCTCTCGAAGACGCTGGAAGAAGCGTGCTCCCAAAGAAGCTGAGGATCGAAAAGGCAAAGCGGTAGCTGAGAGCAGCACTCCACAGCAGACACTGACGCAGCTGAACGTCTCACTGAAGAAGATCAGCTCGGCGATGGCACAGATCGAACTGGCGTGCGCGGAGCTCTTCCCTCACATGAAAAATGTACAAAAGCTTGTAAAAGACTTAGAGAAGCATGTAACTCAATAGAGTACTTCTTCTCCGTTGTAAAACTATTATGAAATAAATAAAATAAGTTTTCTTTTTAAATCAAAAATTCTTATGTTACAAAATCTCTCGTTAAATAAAACATCTCAAAGCAAAATAAAAATCAATAATAAGAATATAAAATCAAATATAAATAAATTAAAAACAAAACTCGTTTAACAAAATCAAAACAAAAAGAAATTAAAACAAAATATGTTTTCATGATCGATGCTCGTATCGAACGTAAACACCCTCGAACCCAAGAAACGTAACACGTGCAACTAACGGTGACGTCTGTTTCCCTCGTGAAAAAGACGACCGTTAACTCGCACAGTGATGATCACGAGAGCGTCCTGTGTCCCTCGAAAGAAACGATACCCACTTGTTCATAAATTCCGCATGAGCCAAAACGTCTGTCAAGACAACGTATCTCTCCACGATGTCCGAACAGCTGTAAACTTGTCGTGCATGTGCTCTACTCGAGGTATGGTCCCATCAGTCTAGCCTCAACGGTCACGGATGCATGTGATAAAAGATGCAGAAAAATATAGTAAAACCATGAAAAGAAAGGACAAAGTAGCCAGAGCGAAAGAAAATCATAAGATGGAAAAAGGCTGAAAAACTCTGGCATTGTAACCCGAAAAACGTCTAAAGTAACAAGGCAATAAATGAAGCAACGGAAAAATTCAAAAAGCAAATCTTGAAAATCGAAAACAATAACCACGCTCCCCTTAAGAGTATAAAAGACGGAACAGTGAGGTGTAAATCATCAAAAGCATTTTAAAGCAACAAACGCTCAGAAAAAAGAAACAAAACCACAACGCTCAAAAGAAAACAAAATCCTCACACGTCCAAACACGATGCCTGCTCCATCTTCCGTTTTCTTCATCGAAGGTGCCAACCTAGGCAGAAGGAACCGTCTGGCCTACAGCATGGTCAACGAGCGTGCTGAAGAGCTACCGAACGAGCTCGGCAGGATGCCCCGACTGGTCTTCGTCGACAAGCTCTACTCATCGCGGTTCTTCGTCACTCCCATGGAAGAGACGTTCTTCCTGGAGGACCATGGCACTCTGAGGACCTCCTACTACGGCTCGGCAAACTCCATCATGTTCTTCATCTTCGAAAGGCTACAGGAGTTCAACCTGGAGTCCACTTGCCATTTCCTGGAGCAAAGCACCTACTACCAGCTCTCGATGACGGCCCAGAGCATGCCTAGAGTCACTCGTCTGCCCGTAACTTGGCCAAAGGCCCGACTACTGGTGTGGAACTGCAGAGGAGTCGCAAGGCGTTCCCAGGAGTTCTCCCGTACTCTGAGGGACCTGAAGAACCAATACAAACCGAACATGGTTCTTCTGACGGAGACCCAGTGGCAGCCTCAAGACGATCACGGTCTCATCCTACTCCGGTTCCCTCAAGCAAACCGGTTCGAGCTTCTTGGACAGAACAACGCAGGCGGCATGCGGTTCTCGTGGAGCGACAGCATCCAAGTCAACATCAACAACGACCCCACTAGCTTCAGGGTCAATGTCGTTCCGAGGCGTTAAATGTATTTTCTTTTTATTTTATAAAATATCAATGTACTATTTCTGTTTGTAATGAAAATATTAATATTATCAATAATATTTATATTTCCGCTTTTTTATGGCATCATTACCTCTTATGTGTATGTTCTGCGACAGTTGGCGTCCCTTGACTGGATCCATAATGCACTAACTAAAATGATATAAAATAATAAACAAATGGAGCGAACTACACAAACAAGGACAACAGACACACAAAGACTCCCCAACAAGACCTAACGCCCGCTCCGCTACCAAAATGAAACGCCCCGACCCGTATTTACCGTACACAGTAAACACGTGCCGGAACTGTAACAACCCAAGCCAACAAAGCCCAACATACAGTGTATACAACAGAAATCCGGGCTCAACAGCCCAAAGTAGGAAACATCATAAATAACAAAACCGGCCCAATGGCCCAATAATATCAATAAAATGCACAGCGGAAGACTTAATAACACACATAAACACTGTATGCGACATAGATGCAAACTATGGATCCAAGCCCTGTCCAAGGGATAACGCCGCAGCCTGTCTGGAATGCACCGTACCTGTACCAAAAATAACTCATCCTACGGGATGAAAGCCCGCAGGTGAGGGGTGAGTCCGAAGTGCTCACCGACGAAGGAAAGACAATCAATATGCAACTATAATTACTCAAGGTCAAACACAGGCTATACAGCCAAACCAAAGACTCGACCCAAAAAGACTCAATAAAAACCAATTTCCAATTATATCTTTCCGGGCCCCGTCACGAATAAGCTAGGGTCGTACCAGGTTATCAACCTGTTCCTGGTGACAGATCAAAAAGAACCCGGGATCAACATCCCAATAACAAACTCAGGGATCAACATCCCAATCAAACCGGCATCAACATGCCCATCACAAGTAACCCAGATCATGGCACCACAAAACAGTCTCAAACCATCCGGTCGTACCTCTACTTACCACGTGACAATTATATTATCATCATTTAAAATCAAATCACAGGGATCAACATCCCTAACCAGGATACCGGGATAGACATCCCATCCAAAAACCAAGGATCGACATCCTTGTCACAATTTATTATTTATTCCATTATACTCATGGTCAAGACAAGAAAATAAATATTCAAACCCAATCAAAATACTGGGATAAACATCCCGACAACAATCAAGACCATGGGATTAACATCCCGAGACAAACCACAAAAAACACAATACTCAACAATGCAATAATCCCCAAAACAAAATAACCGAGTAATACAGGCACATATTGAAGGAAATCCATCCTCACCTTGGCCGATTACTCAACTCCGGAAACAATGACCGGTCCGACGCCGGCTCCTCGGGAAACTGCTCGATATCCAACCTATACCACAAATCAATATACACTCACATAAATTCACATAATCGGTATACTATGATGCCAAACTGCGTAATAACCCATCCCGGTTCTTATCCTTTATTATTTCCATTTACCGAAAATATTTTACCGTACGTATATCCGAATATAATTTCGGTACCATACTTTAATTAAAACTCTTTTAAAAATATTTTCATAAATTAATTATAACTTTCCAAAATTATAATCACCATAATTTTTCCAGAAAAATAATAACGTATATATAATTTTCGGAAAATATTTATATAGTATTTATCTTTTTCTCAATATATAATAATATTTCCAACACAAAATTATAATTACCCTTAATTTCAAAGTACATACATATATATATAATTTCCACAACCGTGATTTTCTAGGGAAAATAATTTATATATAAATTTCCAAAAGTTATTCCATGACACATATATATATTTTTCAAACAATATCAGTTTTTCTCCAAAACATAACTTAATTATTTATCAAAGTAAATATATTTATATTTCCATAAAAATACCAGAATTAAATTGGCAATAATTTTGTCATAATAAATATATTTTTTTTCTCAAGATTAATTTCCAGAATATAAATATATATATATATATACATATATTGTTTTTTTTTAATTAAACGGACTGGGCCATGAACAGTGCCGGCCCAGACCCTGCACAGTGCCAAGCCCAGGCCCGTGCAGAGCCCAGCAGCACAGTCCGGCCCATGCCCAAGCCCAAATCAAACCCAGCCCAACAACAAAAGATCCAAGGCGCGACCTGACCAGAAGATACGGGTCGGACGCGGGTCTCACCTCGGGTTGCTGCGGCGCGACGGCGGGAGAAGGAATGCGAGCGCGAGGAAGAAGCTGGCGCGAGGTCGGCACGCTGAGGCGACTCCAAGGGCGGCGGAAAGGAGGCGCTGCGTCGTCGGCATCGTCGTCAGCGGTGCGGAAGAACAGATCCGCCTGGTTTGCTCCTCGGGTTGACGGCGTGTCACGGCGCCTCGGTGAACGGAATGCGACGGCGACAGCGGGATGAGCTCGCAGCGGCACGGCGAACTCGAGGGGGGCGGCGGTGGCACGAGACTCGGCGGGGAACGCTACCACGTGAACAGTAGCAGAGGCGCCTCCGGGGGTGACGACACTGTTCATGCTGTATTTTTTTTTCTTTTTCTTTCTTTTTTTCTCTATTTTCTTTTCTATTCTTTTTCTAATTTTTCTTTTTTTTCCTTTGATTTTTTTTCTTTCTTTCTCTCTTTTTTTTCATATTTCCAGTATTTATTTTTCCCCTTTTTTACTTTTTCTCTCTTTTTCTTTTTCTCTCTTTTTTTTCTCTTCTCCTCTCTTTTTTTCTCTTCTCTTCTTCCTCTCCTTCTCCTCTGCTTCCTTTCTTTTATAACCGTGAATTTACTATGAACCTGTGATACACTTAATAATGCAGCTTGTCTGCATTATAAACGCGAGTCCGATTCGGACCAGAAAATAACTGATACCCCCTTAGTTATTTTCCGGTGTGATTTTCCGAGAAATTTCGAAACCCGAAAAATACCAACTTAAGCCCGAAAAATCCACGGAAAAATCACGAGCGCGGGAATACTCTCGGTTTCGAAAAACAATGCCCGATTTACCTTGAATTAATTACCCAAGATTAATTCAATAGTAAATCACGGTAAAAAGACTTTTACAGTCCCGGTAAAAATCAAAAATTTTACCCGGGCTGTTACAATTTTGGCTAGTAATATATTTTATGGAAATAATTTTGGGAAAAATACATATATATGATATAATTTCCAGAAAAATTATGTTGTTTATTAATTTTGAAAAAGTATACTATTTTATGATATATTTTGATTTAATAGCTTTGGAAATATATTTTTGTAACCTTATATATGTAACAGCCCGGGTAATTTTTACGTTTTTACCGGTACCGTAAAATTTATTTTACAGTCGTTTACCATTAAAAATTAATCTTGGGTAATTAATTAATGGTAATTTATGCATCGGATTCCGAAATCGAGCCTTGTCCCACGCTCGAGATTTTTCTGCGGATTTTCCGGACCAAAGTTGGAATTTTTCGGGTCCAGAAATCTTCAGAAAAGTCGGGATTAACCCCGAGTTATCGGACCAGAAATAAAGTCAAGGGGGTACATTAGTTATTTGCTGGTCCGGACAGAACCCGCTTCACATGCTGCACAGTGTTGCAGCAGCCGCCACCACTGTGTTGCATGTGAGTGAGATCCGTTAACCACCAGTATTTGCCCGTGCCTAGCCCTTGTCCTGCACTGCTTGCCTTGCGTCTTTTTGCCTGTCTTCCTTCTCTGCTTTCCTGCAAAAACCCATTCCCTGTGAATACTTCATCTGCAGCCTTCACCATCTGCAACAAGGAAAAAAAAAAAAACTAAACACACACACACACCCAATACTAAACGCCACCGTTTCCCCGTTCCCTCCTTTTTTTCTTTTTTCTCTTCTTTCTTTCTTTCTCCACGCCGCCACCCATGAACCCGTTGCCACCAACCCACCCGAGCCACCTGCACCGAATCACCACCACCTCTGCCATTGCCCTTCTCGCAGTGTCGCCGATCGGAAGCCACCTTCACCTTCTAATTCTGCCGGCCGATGCACCACCAGTGGCCTCGGACCCGTCGATCGTCTTCCTCCTCTTCTGCCCTCCGATCCGCCGCTCTCCTCCGTCCCGCCAGCACCTCATCGCGCTCTCACCAACTGAGGTCTCGACGTTGCCAACCGCGACCGCCTCCTCTGCCACTCGTCTTCCTCCTACCACACGTGTTGCCGCCCGTCATGAACCTGGGAAGACCATTCGGGTCCTAAGGTGAGCTAAACCGCCTGCGTCCGGGTCGAACCGTGGGTAACAGGGTGTTGGGCTGAGCCTTGGCATGGGCCCGCGATTGGGTCTGATGCCTTGGACTGGGCCTCAACACCTGGACTTGGGAGTTTGGGGATTGGGCTTAGTTAATGGCCAGTCCGGATTATTAAAGAAAAGAGAAAGAAAGAGAATTTCTGGAAATAGATAAAACTTCTGAAAAAGGGAATTAATTGGAAAAAATATATGTAAAAAGGGTTATAATTCTGGGAAATAAGTATAACACTGGAATAACCTGAAAAATAAAAATAATTGGTAGAAAATAATATTTTTGGGAAAAATAAGCTATATATGGTATGATAATTATTTTGAAGAATAATTTTGGAAAGGGTATTATCAAAGTAGGTATTGTATAGGTATACGTATAAGTAAAGTATCATTTTTGACGCCTAGAAATAAATGGTGAATTATGACGATAATAGAAAATAACCCGAGGGAGTAACCGAGACGAGTCCGTATTTAATTTTCGGTATACAGTAGTAGCATGACATTGCATATCACTTATGTGTGCATATTATTTGTTTGATATAGGAGTTGATAACGAGCAGATACCTGAGGAACCGGACTTGGAGTCTGTGGGGCATTTCCAAACTTGATAGTCGGCTAAGGTAAGGATGGATAACCCTTGATATGTGCCCGTAGTATTGTGTATAATTTGTTGTTTGATTGAACTGCTGAATTGATTTTCGACTGTTATTTGATTGCTGTGGAAATTGATGATGTTGATGATTGGATTGTGGTTAGACTTATGGATATTGTTTTGTATAATGTTGAACTGTTGGCTGTGATTAAATAACGTTGTGAGTCTGTTGATGATTTGGTCTGAGGTATAATCTGAGATGATAAAAAGTTGAGTAATTGATGATAGAGTAATGGGATTGGAATTGATTTTGAGATGATGATATATTTGTCACGTAGAAAGTAGTGGTACGACTAGATGGTTAGAGACTAGTTCTGTGGTGTCATAGCCGGTTTGGTTGGTTGATGGGGATGTTGATCCCGGATTTGTGATATTGGGATGTTGATCCCGGATTGTTGATAATGGGATGTTGATCCCGGATGAGATTGATATTGGGATGTTGATCCCGGATTGGTTGTTGTTGGGGATGTTGATCCCGGATTGTGTTTTGGCTTGGCATCCGGAATTAGTTAATAACCAGGTATGACCCTAGCTTGTTCAGTGACAGGGCCCGAAATATAAAATTGATAATAAAAATAATTAAGCATTCTTTTGGTCTTGGCTCAGTTATGATTAGTAGGAATCTTCCGTTGTGTTGTTTGGCTTGGTTTCTTGTGTTGTGATTGTTTGTGTTTCTTCGAAAGTATTACGGTTGATTATATATCTCTGTTTATCCTTCGTCGGTGAGCACTTCGGACTCACCCCTCGCCTGGGGGGTTTCATCCCGTAGGTTTGGTTGCTTCGTAGTTCAGGTACGATGTATGTTGGCTGCTGCTTTCTTCTCCACCTGACTCCAGATCCATACCTCCGCTGCATGTGCATTTAAGTCTTCCGCTGCTGTGTCGTATATGTTGCTATGTTGCTGCTTTCCTTTATTGCTTTGGTGTTGTCTATTTGAGTTATGTTGCTATTAATACGAGTGGATTGAATATTGGTCCCCGAGTATGGGTGACAACTGTAATACGGTGTGCTGTTGTATTTGGATTTTATGTGTAGTATTTTACTGCAATGTATTGCCTAAGCTATTAATAAGAATAGTTTCGGCACGTGTTTACTGTGTATGGTAAACACGGGTCGGGGCGCTTCAGTTTGGTAGCGGAGCAGACAGTAGGTCATTAGGGACATAACTGTGGTTGTATGATTGTTGTTTGTGCATGAGATTTGTCACGACATGATATGACATGCATACATGTACATGTCATATAGGTACGAATGGATCCGGTTGGAGGGAATCAACATGCTGGAGGTCACATAGACGATGATCAGGTATCGGTGGATCAACCGCAGCAAGTTGCGGGAGGTCCGAAACACCTTCTGAATATTCCTTTGGGAGACCCTACGCAGATGCTGAATGTGGTAACTCGGATTCTGCGAAGGCAAGAAGCCAGGGATGCACGTATTGATGCTATGGGAGCCCAGGAACAGGAAAATCAAGGGCCAGTTGAGGATCCAGTGTATATGAAGCTGGAGAAGCTTGGGGTAGAGATCTTCACCGGTGTCACTACACCACAGGATGCTGATCGATGGCTTAGACAGAAGAACAGGGTTATGCTGAAGCTGACATGCAGGGATGACAAGTGGGCCAGATATGCCGCTGCCATGTTCCGAGGAGATGTTGTTGATTGGTGGGAGTCTACTACCAGGGACATGCCGACACCTATCACTATGCCGTGGAACTAGTTCATGGAGATGTTCCGAAGGAAGTTTGTTTCTAAGGCATACCAGGACCAGCTGAGACGGGAGTTTTTGGGACTACAACAGGGACCGGATCAGACGGTCAACGATTATGAGATCAAGTTCAACCGCCTGTCCATCTATGCCAGTGAGTTTGTGGCTACCCCGGAGGCCAGATGTAAACGTTTCTAGGATGGTCTTTGATCTGGCATTCAGGCAGTTATAGGGTGCAAGGTCTACGAGACTTACCAGGACATGCTGACAGATGCCCTGAGAGCTGAGATTATTTGGCTGGGTAACGAGAGGGAGCAACAGGAGATCCGCAAGAGACATGCCGCACAGAGTTCTGGGGGACAGAACAGGAGGTTCCAGACACCAGCGAACCGGTCAGGATATGGACAGAGCTGGTTCATACCAGGGAGTCAGGGACGTGGATGGAACAACAACTACAACAACCGAGGCAGTTCTTGGACTCAGTCTGGAGGGACTTCATCTTGGAGTGCTCGCTCGAGACCTCCTTTGTCTCAGGTGAGGTGCTATGAGTGTAACGAAGTTGGGCATTACCCTTATGCTTGTCCCCAGTTGGGAAGATCTGGAGGTTCGGCACCTATTCAGACGATGCAAGCTTCAGTTGCCAGTGTACCTAGTGGTTCTGGAGTTGGTCGAGGCCGAGGAAGTGGAGCTGTTCCTGCTAGGACCCAGTCAGCCATGAACCAAAGTACAGCAGTGCCAAGAGCATTTGTGATCACCGCTGATGAGGATCCGGAGAACGCCGATGTTATAGCAGGTACTTTTACAGTCTTTGGTAGTACTGCATATACTTTGATTGATCCTGGTGCTACGCATTCGTTTATTGCGCAAAGCTTTGCCATACTACATAACTGTACGGGAGAGAGTTTAGCTTGTCCGATGAGGGTTAGGTTACCTGCGGGTATAGTGGTAAGGTTAACCAATGTGTGCAGAGACGTTTCGCTTTCATACGATAGCGAGGTTTTCTTTGCACGGTTGATTGTGATGAACATGGGAGGTTTTGACATCATCTTGGGGATGGATTGGTTGTCCAAGTACAGTGCTATGGTGAACTGTCGAACCAAGGAAGTGTTGTTGACTTCCGATGGTGGACATAAGATTTTGTTGACAGGTATTGGGAGAGCTGCTACTACATGTAGTATCTCTGCTAATTAGGATGTTGGGATGAAGTCGTTGGATCTAGATGCTTTGCTGACCCATGTCAAGGGAGAAGAAGTTCAGACTCCGGTTTTAGGGGACATCATAGTTGTGAGGGAGTTTCCAGATGTGCTTCCAGAGGATTTGCCAGGATTGCCACCTGACAGGGAAGTTGAGTACACCATCGATTTGATGCCAGGAGTGACACCTATCTCGATGGCACCATATCGGATGGCACCGACAGAACTCTAGGAGTTGAAGAAGCAGTTGGATGAGCTACTCAAGAAGGGTTTCATCAGACCTAGTACATCACCTTGGGGATCACCAGTCCTCTTTGTGAAGAAGAAGGATGGTAGTTTGCGGATGTGTGTGGACTACCGACAGTTGAACAAGGTGACAGTGAAGAACAAGTACCCGCTTCCCAGGATTGATGACCTCTTTGACCAGTTGTAGGGAGCTACTGTATTTTCTAAGATTGATCTTCGATCTGGCTACCATCAGGTCAAGATTGCAGAGAAGGACATACCGAAGACGGCCTTCCGTACTCGGTATGGGAATTTTGAGTTCACAGTGGTTCCTTTTGGTTTGACCAATGCACCTGCAGTTTTCATGTGCTTGATGCACTTGGTCCTGAACGAGTTCTTGGACAAGTTCATGGTAGTCTTCATCGACGACATTCTGATATACTCCAAGAGCAGGGAAGAACATGAGGAGCACCTGAGGGTAGTACTACAGAGGCTGCGAGAGAAGGAGTTGTATGCCAAGTTCAGTAAGTGTGAGTTCTGGCTTGAGGAAGTTGCAATCCTTGGACATGTTGTATCCGGGAATGGGATTAAGGTTGACCCTGCTAAAGTGAAAGTTGTTCTAGAGTGGGAGCTGCCCAAGACGGTACCTGAAGTCAGAAGTTTTCTTGGCCTTGCAGGATATTACCAGAGATTTATTGAGGCTTTTTCCTTGATAGCCAGTCACATGACCAAGCTATTGAGGAAAAATCAAGCCTTTGTATGGAGTGATGCCTGCCAGAAGAGTTTTGATGAACTGAAGAAGAAGTTGACATCAGCACCAGTTTTGACAGTACCTAAGCCAGGAGTGGAGTATGTGCTGTTTTGTGATGCTTCAGGTCTTGGTTTGGGAGCAGTTCTGATGTAAGAAGGCCGAGTGATTGCCTATGCTTCGCGACAGTTGCGGGCACATGAGAAGAACTACCCGACACATGATCTAGAGATGGCCGCAGTGATCCTTGCTTTGAAGATTTGGCGACATTATCCGTTTGGAGAGAGATGCCGGATCTTCACAGATCATAAGAGTCTCAAGTACATCATGACTCAGAAGTAACTTAACCTACGACAACGACGTTGGGTTCAGTTGTTGAATGATTATGATTGTACTATTGAGTATCACCTTGGAAAAGCTAATGTTGTAGCAGATGCTTTGAGCCGGAGACAACCAGAAGATGCTTCCACGACCTACTCGATGTCCTCACTCATCGAGTTAAGGAAGATGGGAGTTGATTTATCAGTTGATGAGACAGGAGCTTTGTTGACCCATATTGAAGTCAAGTCTAACCTGAGAGGCTGGATTGTGGAACTACAAAATGGAGATCCTGACTTGATCAAGCTGAAGGAAGCAGTCCGTAATGGGAAAGAAGATAAGTTTCGCATAGCTGAGGATAGTACATTGATGCTGGGGAAATGTCTATGTGTACCCAGTGTTGGTGACCTACGTAGTCAGATTTTGGAAGAAGGGCATACGACGCCGTATGCTATGCATCCCGGAAGCACCAAGATGTACCAGAATTTGAGGAGTCATTTCTAGTGGCCACGTATGAAGAAGGATGTAGCCGAGTATGTTGCTAAATATATCACCTGTCAGCAAGTGAAAGCTCAGCAGGAAAGATGAGATCTTTATCAGTGCCAGAGTGGAAGTGGGAGATGATCACTATGGATTTTGTGGTTGGATTACCGTTGACCCGGAGACAGCATGATGCCGTCTGGGTTATCGTTGAACGACTTACAAAATCAACTCATTTTCTCCCCATCCGACAGACAGATACCTTGGTTAAGTTGGCGAAACAGTATGTTGCAGAGATCGTGAGACTTCATGGGATTCCTAAGTCTATAGTCTCAGACAGAGATCCGAGATTCACATCACGGTTTTGGAATAGTCTGCAAGCAGCTTTGGGAACGAAGCTGAGTTTTAGCACCGCATTTCATCCTCAGACAGACAGACAATCAGAGAGGACTATTCAGACGCTGGAGGACATGTTAAGGGCTTGTGCTCTTAATTTTAGTAGGAGTTGGGATCAGTATTTGTCTTTAGCAGAGTTCGCCTACAACAACAATTTTCATTCCAGCATTGGCATGCCACCGTTTGAGGCTCTTTACGGATAGAAATGCCGAAGTCCAGTATGTTGGGATGAAGAAGGACTCCGTTTGATTGTGGGTCCAGAATTGGTCAAGCAGATAGTTGACAAGATTCTGGTAGTTAAGCAGAGTATGAGAGCAGCACAGGACCGACAGAAGAGTTATGCTGATAAGCATCGCCATGAGATGGAGTACCAAGTGGGAGAGAACGTTTTCCTCCGAGTTGCACCATGGAAAGGTGTTATCAGGTTCGGGAAAAGAGGGAACCTGAGCCCCAGGTACATCGGACCATATGAGATTGTAGAAAGGGTTGGACCCTTGGCGTACAGACTATTCTTACCAGAGGAGTTGTCATGGATTCATGATGTGTTTCATGTTTCTATGTTGAGGAGGTACAGATCTGATCCGAGTCATGTGGTTACTACAGCAGATGTTGAGGTCGCAGAGGATCTTACGTATACAAAATTGCCGGAGCAGAACCTTGCCCGAGAGGTCAGACAGTTGAGGAATCGAGTCATTCCTATGGTGAAAGTCAAGTGGAGCAAGCACTCTACGAACGAGTCTACATGGGAAGTTGAGGAGCACATGCATTCTCAGTATCCGCACCTGTTTACAGCACCGGAGTGAATTTCGGGGAAGAAATTCTTTTAAGGTGGGTAGGCTGTAACAGCCCGGGTAATTTTTACGTTTTTACCGGTACCGTAAAATTTATTTTACAGTCTTTTACCATTAAAAATTAATCTTGGGTAATTAATTAATGGTAATTTATGCATCGGATTCCGAAACCGAGCCTTGTCCCACGCTCGGGATTTTTCTGCGGATTTTCCGGACCAAAGTTGGAATTTTTCGGGTCCAGGAATCTTTAAAAAAGTCAGGATTAAGCCCGAGTTATCGGACCAGAAATAAAGTCAAGGGGGTACATTAGTTATTTGCTGGTCCGGACAGAACCCGCTTCACATGCTGCACAGTGTTGCAGCAGTCGCCACCACTGTGTTGCATGTGAGTGAGATCCGTGAACCACCAGTATTTGCCCGTGCCTAGCCCTTGTCCTGCACTGCTTGCCTTGCGTCTTTTTGCCTGTCATCCTTCTCTGCTTTCCTGCAAAAACCCATTCCCTGTGAATACTTCATCTGCAGCCTTCACCATCTGCAACAAGGAAAAAAAAAACTAAACACACACACACACCCAATACTAAACGCCACCGTTTCCCCTCTCCTTCATTCTTTTCTTTTTTTTTCTTCTTTTTTTCTTTCTCCATGCCGCCACCCGTGAACCCGTTGCCACCAACCCACCCGAGCCACCTGCACCGAGTCACCACCACCTCCGCCATCGCCCTTCTCGCAGTGTCGCCGACCGGAAGCCACCTTCACCTTCTAATTCCGCCGGCCGACGCACCACCAGCGGCACCGGACCCGTCGATCGTCTTCCTCCTCTTCTGCCCTCCGATCCACCGCTCTCCTCCGTCCCTCCAGCACCTTGTCGCGCTTTCGCCGACTGAGGTCTCGACGTTGCCAACCGCGACCGCCTCCTCTGCCACTCGTCTTCCTCCTGCCACGCGTGTTGCCGCCCGTCACGAACCCGGGAAGACCATTCGGGTCCTAAGGTGAGCTAACCCGCCTGCGTCCGGGTCAAACCGTGGGTCACAGGGTGTTGGGATGAGCCTTGGCATGGGCCTGCGATTGGGTCTGATGTCTTGGACTGTGCCTCAACACCTGGACTTGGGAGTTTGGGGATTGGGCTTAGTTAATGGCCAGTCCGGATAATTAAAAAAAAAGAGAAAGAAAGAGAATTTCTGGAAATGGATAAAACTTCTGAAAAAGGGAAGTAATTGGAAAAAATATATGTAAAAAGGGTTATAATTCTGGGAAATAAGTATAACACTGGAATAACCTGAAAAATAAAAATAATTGGTAGAAAATAATATTTTTGGGAAAAATAAGCTATATATGGTATGATAATTATTTTGAAGAATAATTTTGGAAAGGGTATTATCAAAGTAGGTATTGTATAGGTATACGTATAAGTAAATTATCATTTTTGATGCCTAGAAATAAATGGTGAATTATGACGATAATAGAAAATAACCCGGGGGAGTAACCGAGACGAGTCCGTATTTAATTTTCGGTATACAGTAGTAGCATGACATTGCATATCACTTATGTGTGCATATTATTTGTTTGATATAGGAGTTGATAACGAGCAGATACCTGAGGAACCGGACTTGGAGTCTGTGGGACATTTCCAAACTTGATAGTCGGCTAAGGTAAGGATGGATAACCCTTGATATGTGCCCGTAGTACTGTGTATGATTTGTTGTTTGATTGAACTGCTGAATTGATTTTCGACTGTTATTTGATTGCTGTGGAAATTGATGATGTTGATGATTGGATTGTGGTTAGACTTGTGGATATTGTGTTGTATAATGTTGAACTGTTGGCTGTGATTGAATAACGTTGTGAGTCTGTTGATGATTTGGTCTGAGGTATAATCTGAGATAATAAAAAGTTGAGTAATTGATGATAGAGTAATGGGATTGGAATTGATTTTGAGATGATGATATATTTGTCACGTGGAAAGTAGTGGTACGACTAGATGGTTAGAGACTAGTTCTGTGGTGTCATGGCCGGTTTGGTTGGTTGATAGGGATGTTGATCCCGGATTTATGATATTGGGATGTTGATCCCGGATTGTTGATATTGGGATGTTGATCCCGGATTGGTTGTTGTTGGGGATATTGATCCCGGATTGTGTTTTGGCCTGGCATCCGGAATTAGTTAATAACCAGGTACGACCCTAGCTTGTCCAGTGACGGGGCCCGGAAGATAAAATTGGTAATAAAAATAATTAAGCATTCTTTTGGTCTTGGCTCAGTTATGATTAGTAGGAATCTTCCGTTGTGTTGCTTGGCTTGGTTTCTTGTGTTGTGATTGTTTGTGTTTCTTCGAAAGTATTACGGTTGATTATATATCTCTGTTTATCCTTCGTCGGTGAGCACTTCGGACTCACCCCTCGCCTGCGGGGTTTCATCCCGTAGGTTTGGTTGCTTCGTAGTTCAGGTACGATGTACGTTGGCTGCTGCTTTCTTCTCCATCTGACTCCGGATCCATACCTCCACTGCATGTGCATTAAAGTCTTCCGCTGCTGTGTCATATATGTTGCTATGTTGCTGCTATCCTTTATTGTTTGGTGTTGTCTATTTGAGTTATGTTGCTGTTAATACGAGTGGATTGAATAATGGTCCCCGAGTATGGGTGACAACTGTAATACGGTGTGCTGTTGTATTTGGATTTTATGTGTAGTATTTTACTGCAATGTATTGCCTGAGCTGTTAATAAGAATAGTTTTGGCATGTGTTTACTGTGTATGGTAAACACGGGTCGGGGCGCTTCAATATACATACGAAATATTTTCGAAAAATGGGATAATTATGATAAAAGGATAATTTCATGATAATATAATCGAGATGTTTAACCGATGAGTTTGATTTACAGTTTATGGCATCATAGCATACCAATTGTGTGCATTTATGTGAGCATGTTGTTTTGTTGTATAGGTTTTGATATCGGGCAGTTTCTCAAGGAGCCGACTTTGGACCGGTTATTGTCTTCAGAGTTGAGTAATCAGCTAAGGTGAGGACGGATTTCCTTCGATATGTGCCTATATTACTCGGTTGTTGTGTTTGATGATTGTTGCACTGTTGATTGTTGCATTTGTTGTGGTTTGATTCAGGATGTTTATCCCAGTACCTTGATTGATTTTGGGATGTTTATCCCCATGATTTGATTTTGGGATGTTTATCCTCGTGCATTGAGTTTTGGATGTTTATCTCTGTGTCTTGTTGGTATAAAGAATAATGGATTAAATAATAAAATGTGATAAGGATGTCGATCCTTGGTTTTGGATTGGGATGTCTATCCCAGTGTTTTGGTTAGGGATGTTGATCCCTGAGATTTGGTTTTGGATGATGATGATATAATTGTCATGTGGTAAGTAGAGGTACGACCGGATGGTTAGAGACTATTTTGTGGTGGCTATGATCTGTGTTACTTATGATGGGCATGTTGATGCCGGTTTGATTGGGATGTTGATCCCTGAGATTTGTTATTAGGATGTTGATCCCGGGTTCTTTTTTGATCTGGCACCAGGAACAGGTTGATAACCTGGTACGACCCTAGCTTATCCGTGACGGGGTCCGGAAAGATAAAATTGGAAATTGGATTTTTGTTTAAGTCTTTTTAGTCTTGGACCAGTTTTGGGTCGAGTCTTTTGAATTGGTATATTTTGGCTGTTATGCCTGTTTTCGACCTTGAGTATTTTATAGTGTTGCATATTGATTGTCTATCCATGGTTTGTGAGCACTTCGGACTCACCCCTCACCTACGGGCTTTCATCCCGTAGGTTGAGTTATTTGTGGTTCAGGTATGATGCATTCCAGACAGGCTGTGCGTTATCCTTCGGACAGGACTCGGATCCATTAGATTGCATCAGGTTTTGCACATGTTGATATTAAGATTAAAATTGCTTCCGCTGTGCTATGTTTTGGGTCCTCGGGTTCGGGTGACGTGTGTTTGTTATGGGGCCGATGGGCCGGATTTATGTGTCGATGTCCCCGAGGTCGGGTGATGTGTATTTGATGTTGGTCCGTTAGGCCGTTATTTCTGATATTTACATTGTTTGTGCCACGTGTTGGCACTGTTGTCCGGTAAATACTGCGAGTCGGATAATTAGAGGTCTGATCGTTTCACTTTTGTTATTATTACTGTTGTTATGGTCAATATTACCAAACTTGAATTCAAGGCCCTTAATATTTTCAAAAGAAATTTGTCATGGGCATTAGATGTTAAAATGCATTTAGATGCTAATGGTCTGGAAGATACTATAAAAGAAGAAAACAAAGCATCTAGTTTAAAGATGATGAAAGTTATAATTTTTCTTCGCTATCATCTTCATGATAGTATAAAGATTGAATATATTATTGTCAAAGATCCTGCAGGTCTTTGGAAAAATTTAAAAGAAAGATATGACCACTAGAAGATGGTCATTCTAGAAAAAAGATTCTCTATTTTTCATACATAAAATGTGCTCCTGTAGTAGCAATATCTTGAAGAAGGCTTTCGAATTTAATTTCATGCCTCCTTGTGGCTAAACAAAATAATAAGCTATTATTAAAAAATCATGAATCCCATTTAATAGGCTCTGCTCCATTCCCTGAAGTGAATGTGACCATATAATGATAATTTTGGTTTGGCCATTTGAACAGGCCATTGGTCAATCGTATAGCAAGTCATTTGGTAGAATTTTACTAAATGTCCTTGAAAGACAAATCTAATATTATTGAAACCAACTTTGTTCAAGATGATGACCATGATATTAACTTCCAGATAGATTCATTTCTGGATATTGTTATTTATCTTGCTTATCCTGAAGGTGTAAGCAAATATATATTTTAAGATAAAAGTGCAAAATTAAATTTATTTTATGTTTCGTTTTATCATGTTATTATGTGTTATATTTTATTGCATTTTATTTATTTTATATTTATTTTATAGTATGTTATAATTGTTAAATTTGTAATGTAAACATGAAATTATAGTTTCTATAATAATGACTTTGGCATTTATCCTGAAGACAATGCAATAACACATTCCGTATTTAATAAACGGAAATTATTTATAAGTAGCATATGATAGCACAATCTCAAAAAAGAGAATGAGAAGAAGATTAATATGCTCTGGAAGAACATAAGTTTCACTATGCTCTAGAAGAGCATATATTTAAGCTCCGGAAGAGCACAAGTTTTACTATAGATTAATATGGTCCAAAAGAGCAAATGTTTATGCTCTGGAAGAGCATGAATTTTATCATACTCTTGAAGAGCAAAATTTTTTCCTACTTACAATAATAAAAGGATATTTTATTCAAGTCTCAAAGGAATTTATTAATATTCAAATGGATATTACATTAAGACAATAAGTGAAAGAGATGTTTGAATATCTCTATATTATAAAGGCTATTGTTGCAGGTAACAAACGATTTGTGGAAAGATTACCTGCATTATCTTTTAGATTATACTATACAAAATCTAAGTCGGTGAAAGTTATCATATCCAGCCTGAAGCTGGCACATAGCAACCTGAAGCTGGAAAATAATTTTTTTAAAATTATTAAAATACATAGTTTGCACAGCCTGAAGCTAACATCAACTCGAAGTTGGTTTATGGATTTCTTGTTTGGCATGACCGGTTGGGCCTTCCCGGATTAATAATGAAGCGTAGAGTTATTGAAAATTTATTTGGTCATTCATTGAAAAACCAGAAGTTTTTACAATCAATGAATTTCATGTGTTTGCTTGTTTCGGAGGAAAATTAATTATTCGGCCTTCCTACGATGAGGTTGGCCTAGAATCACCAGCAAGTTTGGAAATATTTCAGGGACATGTACGCGGATTAATAAATCCGCCATGTTGACCATCTAGGTAATTTTATGGTTTTAATCGATGCATCGACTAGATGGTCTATTGTGTGCTTATTAGACGCAATTTGGCATTTTTGCGAGCTTATTTTAATAATTAAGCCAATTGCGGGTATACATCCCTAATTATTTATAAGACTACATGTCTTGACAATACTGGTGTATTCCTTTAATGGTTAATGTATATTATTGGAAATAATGGTTGAACATCCTGTAGCTCATGTTCATATCCAAAACGATCTGGGTGAATCGTTTATTGGATATTTCCATTGATTGCAAGACCATTGCTAGAAATTACTACTTGGGAACATGCTATTTTACATGCAACAACACTTGTGCGCATCAGGACAACAAGTTATCATAAGATCTCCCCATTCAATTGGTTCATGGTCACGAACCTAATATCTCCCATCTTCGGACCTTTGGTTATGCACTAATTGCTCCACCATAGGGAACTAAAGTGGGTGCTCAAGGAAAATTGAGAATATAAGTTTGGTGTGAATCTCCATTAGTTGAAACAATTAAAACCATCAACTGGAGATTTATTTATAGTAAGATTTATTTATTATCAATTTGATGAAAGTGTTTACCCAACATCAGGGGGAGCAAATAAGCAGCTGGATCAAGAGATTATTGAAATGCTATATCAATATCTAGTTTTTGATCCTCGAACAAATCAGTGTGAACCTGAAGTTCAAAAGGTGATTCATTTGCAAAATTTGATAAATCAATTGCCAGACATATTTACTGATGTAAATAGAGTGACCAAATTTTATATACCAGCTGCAGATGCTCCTATTCGAGCTGATGTTCCTGAAGAACAACCAAAGAATGCAAATGAATCTAAAGCACGACAGAAGTGTGGAAAACCACTCGGTTCCGAAGATAAAAATTTTCGATATAGAAAAAGGGGCAAAGATACAAGATGACTCCAATGAGAAAATACGACCTCTAGTAGAGGTTCAAATTGAAAATCCTCAAGAAGAGGAAAGTCCTCCAGAAGAGGTCTCTGACATAATTATTAAAGTTCCAGAAGTAACTCAGGTACCTGAAATAAATGAAAATGATGAGATATTGATCAATTATACTGTGTCAGGAACAAGATGGAACCGACGTGAAATAACCGTCGACGGAATTTTTGCACATAATATAGCGCTAAATATTATAAAAAAAATGAGGATCATGAACCTACAACTATTGATGAGTGTAGGCACAAAAATGATTGGCCAATTTGGAGAGACACAATTAAGGTTGTGTTAGACTCGTTTATGAAGCGAGAAGTTTTTCGGACCTGTAGTCTGTACACCTGATGGTGTAAAATTGGTCGATTATAAATGGGTATTTGTGCGAAAAGAAAATTTAATAGTGAGACATAAAAGCACGACTTGTCGCATAATGTTTTACCCAATGACCTGGTAGTGATTATAAGGAGACATACTCCCCTGTGGTGGATGCAATTATTTTTCGGTATTTGATAAGTCTGGCAATACATGAAAAACTAGAAATGTGTCTAATGGATACTGTTACAGCCTATTTATATGGATCCATAAGTCATGACATATACATGAGAATCCTTGAAAGATTCATGTTGCCTGAAGCAGCTAATTCCCGAGATATATATATTCAATTAAACTAAATTGATCTTTATATAGTTTGAACCAATTTGGATATGTGTAGTATAATTATTCTTGCATATATGCTCTATGTGTTTTATTTAATCAGTATATGTGTGAATTTATTATTATTGTTGCTTATATTTATGATTTAGATCTGTATGTGAAATTTTCATTATTTTTGTGATCTAAATAACTATTGAAACTCCTGAAGAGGTTTCCAAATCCGTGCTATATTTAAGGAAAAAGTTAGAGATGAAAAAATTTGAAAAAATTAGATTGGTCCTGAAGTACCACATCGCAGTGCAATTTATCTTGTTTGTAACATAACGCCTGAAGCGTTTGCTATGTATTTATTTGCAAGATATAATTTTGTTCTAACTTATTTATATTGGAATATAATGAAATATATAAATACATATTCCATTATCTTGAAGTGTAATGGATATGGAATTATTTTAACCTCGTGAGTCCAAGGACAATATAGTTTGTTTTGCAGATGCAGGTCATTTATTTGATCTACACAAAGCGCAGGCAGATACCTGAAGTATCATACAAAACAAACTATCATTGGTACCTTTTCAAATAATGCAGAAATTATAGCCATACATGAAGTCAGTCGATAATGTGGTTGGCTAAGATCGATGATGCTGCATATTCAAGATTCATGTGAATTAGACAACGAGGAAGATGTTCCGACGACGATGTATGAGGATAATGTAACTGCATTGTCCAATTGGAGGGAGGATACATCAAAGATTCAATCAAGTAACAATCTGGCAGATATATTTACAAAACAATTCCTACTACAACTTTTGAAAAGTTGATAAGGAGGATTGGTTCATGGAGGGTTTGAGATATCAAGAAATGCCAAAATCAGGGGAAGTAGAATACGCACTGTACTCTTTTTTCCTTCACCAAGTTTTTATCCCACTGGGTTTTTCTTGGTAAGGTTTTTAACGAGACAGTTTTTCTCAAGCGTATTCTACCTAAGGTGCAATGACATTCAAGGGGGAGTGTTGTAAATAAATTATGTGAATGTCATTGTTACCATCCAATAAAATTCATTTTAACCGTATCCGAATTTACCCCTACACCAAACTTCTACTTGGAATCATCTCTTTGGCTAATTACCCTCCATAATTCCATTTGTCCTAATCCTACTATCATCTTACTTTACCTAACATACCTTTGATTTTATCTTATTAGATTAATCATTCTTATTTGTTTTTATCCTCCCATTTTCACCTATAAATACCCCTTCATTCCTTCACATTCATATACTTAGAACCCGCCATAAACTTCACTCTCTTCTCATTCCATACACCTCTCTTCCAGTCTCTCTCCATCTAAGTTTATTATTCTCATTTTTCATATTATTATCAAAAGTGTGTTATTACTACCAAAGTTGTATTAGTACCATCAAGGTTGTATTATCACCTTGATCAAGCTTGTATTATTCCATCAAGAAGTGAATTCCATCTCCCATTTTATAAGATGGCTCGGGTTATCCCGGTCTACTGATACAAGCAAGCCAACACCAAGTGGAACTCAAGATGGTGATGGCGCCATTAGCTTGCCTCAAGGACTAGTCACAAGGGCTCGGTTGAAGTCGATAAAGAATCACATGTTACAGTATGCTCAAGCTTGGGTCAATCAGGAGTTGCAAGACTCGGTTGAAGTCGATAAAGAATCACATGTTACAATATGCTCAAGCTTGGGTCAATCGGGAGTTGCAAGAAGATAAGTTGGACAATTTCGGAGATGAATTTAAAGAGATTCCTAAGTCTATAAGCATTTTGAAGGATTCAAGTCAAAAGTAGCCGTTTTTACCGATCAACCCGGAAATTACTATTCACTACCGGAAATTACTGTTCGCTACCGAAAATCACTATTCACTATCGGCGTTTACTGTTCATTTTCAGGCTGGAAAATCTACTATGGAGCTGGAGATGCCCACTATCCAGAATGAGTGGCCTTTCATCATTTGGTTTGTTGGTGTGTATTAAAGAAAACAAAAGAAAAAAGAAAGAAGAATCATTTTGTTTTGTGCTTTGCATTTTAAATTCAATCCTTTACTTTTTGACTTCTATAAAAGCCAACCATGTATCAAGTTTGAAGGCAGAATACAAATGATGTTTTGAGTGATTTTAAGGAAGCTAAATGCTTTCCATTAGTGTTCTTCTTGATTGAGGGATTCAATAAAAAACAAGGGAGGGATTCTCTTGGCTTTACTCTTTGGGATTGGTTTTTCTTATCAAGTAATTTACTTGTGGCGATTGATCAATTCCTTGTATTCCTAATTGTTTGTTGCCTAATCCTTTGAGTTTAGAAGGTAAGGAATAGGGATACTAAACCCTAGTTTGATTGGAGATTAGAGGTCTTGGGATCAAGTAGTTGCAGAGGTAATCCTAGTGGAGTTCTAGGGTTGTTGCTGCATCATCTACTCTATGAATGTATTTCCCCTCCGTGATAAACTGTGAGATGAGTTGGCTCAAATGACGTGTTGATTTTTGTGGAGAAATAACTCTATACCAGGAAGCTTCACTGGATGAGCTGCTGGTCACGTATGTGTCTTCCCAAATTTGTCGGCGGTCTTGGCTTTAAAGACCTAAAGCATTTTAATTCTGCTTTACTAGCAAAAGCAAGGATGGAATTTGTTGCAGTATCCTAACTCTTTGTGATCTAAGGTCTTAAGAGCAAAGTATTTTTCCTGTACTACTTTTTTGGAGGCCTTCGTTAGTTCTTACCCTTCGTACGTAGTATTTGTGAAGCCAGAGACACTAGTAAGCTGAGCTTGCTCTAATATGTTAGTGAAAGAGGAAGTATTCGTGTATGGTCTGACTTGTGGATTCCTTTGCCATCGAGTTTTAAACTGGCTTCCCCTGCAAGGTTAAGTTCCTCGATTTCTTATGTTCATAAACCTATTGATGATGAATTGAAAACCTGGAACTTGATGCTAACTAGAGAAATTTTTTAGTGCAAGCCAAGACCGCAGGAGAAGGAGCAGCGTAGAGAGCAGACCATCTTTCTTTTCTAGATGGTCCAGACAGCATGTTCAAAGAGCAATGGAGAATCATGATGCAGTTAGTGTATACCTGGAAAACATACCCAATGGGTGGGGAGCTTTGGATATTTATAAGGAAATGTCAAGAGAGGGTACAGTGATGGATGTCTTCATCCCCGGGAGACGGAACAGAAGTGGGAACCGGTATGGTTTCGTGAGATTTGAGTTCAAAGGAAAAGCAGAGTCAATGGTGGAGAAGCTAAACAGTTCCAAAGTCATAAATGGAATGCTGATTGCGAGGGTGGCGAGAGATCGTGTCGGCCTCTTCAAGAACAACGAAAAGAAGGGCAAGGCTGTGGAGGGGATTCAGAATACTACGCATGCTAGTCTGAACAAGGTATACACAAGAGTGCATGCGAATCGTTCCTTTGCCCAGGTGGTATCGAAGCGAAATATGGTGAGGGATTCTCAAGAAAATGCAGGAGTCACTTTTGAATGCAACCCCTCAGAGGACTGTTTAAGCAAACTGTCAGCTTGCGCTTTCGGGGCGATAAAGGAGAATGTATCCATCCAGGAGATTCATAATGGATTTGCAATAATTTCTAATGCTAAGATTATGATTAAAAATCTTGGAGGATCTTATGTACTCGTTGCTTTTCAATCTAAGGAGGAAATGACTGCCTGCCTTAAACACAAAGAAGCTTGGTACCATTCATACTTTGATTTACTGAAGGAATGGGAGATGGGTGATGTAGCCCCCCAACGTCAGTGTTGGCTTAATGTTTACGGTGTACCGCTTCATGTGTGGAGTGCAGACTTCTTCAGTCAAATTGCAAATCGCTTGGGCACTTTTCTCAAACTGCATAATAGTTTGGAGAATAGTAGTAATTTGGAGGTGGCGAGAATTTTAGTGTTATCCCCTTACAAGACTCCTATCTCTTGCTCCCTCAAGGTAAAGATTGGAGAAATGGTGCATGATATCCTGGTGGTGGAAACACAACCCCTCTGCACAGAGGATCACGGGGTCTTGAACGGCAACTACCAGATTATTGGATGTTCCATTGAAAAGCCAGAAGCGTCGCGGCGGAGCGTGGAGTCCGGCGAGGAGGTATGTCCATCAGAGGACCCCTTCAATTTTCGTGAAACAATTCAAAACATGGAAAAAAGAAAAGCTGCACTGTTGAGCGTGGCGAACAAAGATGACCTGGTTATTGGTAATATCAATAGTGTCGGCTCAAAGGATGGGTGTTCAGAGAACGATTTTCGTGATACGCATGGGGCAGGTATCATAGCATGTGGTAATGCAGCGTTGAAGGATACCTTTTTTATGGGCACTAATACTCACGCGGGCGTGGGGGATCAGGAATTGAATATTAGTAAGAATGATGGTAATGGGTCAACAAGCAAGTGGAGCGGGTCAGATCTAGCGGTTAGGCCAATTACTACTGTGGGCTTGGTTAATGGATCACTTGAAGAAAAGACAAGGCTATCTGCCCTACTTCCCAATGGGCCGGTTTGCAACAATACTGGACCGGGATGCGAGTTGACAAAGAAAAATTCCAAGGCAGATTTTACTACTGAAAGCCCCATATGCGAGGAGACAAATACTCATGCTGATGATGAGGATTCAACGTCAGATGAAAGCGTCGGTGCCTACTTGTCTATTGATGTCTTAAAAAGACAGTTTCAAGAACTGGTGGATAGCGCGGTGACTAAATATAACAATCGACGCAGAAAACAAAAGAAAGTGAAAAAAATAATTCCAGGGGGAAGTGTAAGATCTTTGCTGTCAGGTGAAAGCTCAATTCAAGACCGAGATATCCAAAATGCTAATGGGCGTGTCAGTGAAAAGGAGAACGAGGTCTCTTCAAAAGTGGCGGAGGTTCAGGCGACCATGGAGATGGGCGACTTGTTGGGGCTTCAGTGCACCGGTACTCAAGACGAACTTCAAGCCGAATTGGGGAGGTTGATTGATAAAGAGGCTGTGGAGTGGGAGGAGTCTACAACCAACCTGTAGAACTGTCTCTCCATCATCGGTTAGTATGCGTCAACTCAATCTCTTTTATGTTTAGTTTCTTATCATGGAATGTAAGGGGTATTGGTTCGACTGGCAAACGGAGACGTGTAAAAGAATTAATGGTGAAAGTCTGTGCGAAAATCATTTTACTGTGTGAGACTAAGTGTGGTGGTTTGAAACATGGAGACTATGGCCGTTTATGGGGAGGAGGGGCTTTTGATTTCGTTGAGGTGGCAGCCGAGGGTAATTCTGGAGGGCTAACCTTGTTATGGGAAGTGGCTTTTCTTAAGGTCACAAGAAAGGCTTCAGGTAGAAATTGGATTGCAGTGGAAGGCGAGATAGTGGGTCATTGTAATGCAGGGGTCTGTGGGGTTTATGGTCCTAATGATTTGGAAGAAAGGGCACGACTATGGGAGGAACTGCTAAGTGTCATGAGAGCATCCAGTGTTCCCTGGATTGTGATAGGCGATTTCAATGAGGTGCGCCACGCAAATGAAAGATTAAGTGGAAGGGCATGTAGAAGAGGAGTGAGGGCTTTTGAGAATTTCATCAATGATGCAGGTTTGTGTGAAGTTGAGCTCCAAGGCAGAACCTTTACGTGGAGCAATTATAGGGCAGCCAGCAAGATAGATCGTGCATTTTTCGACCCAATTTATTTCTCCCTTTTTCCATCTATTAAATTGTGGGCTGAACCTAAAGGGAATTCAGATCATTGTCCGATCGTGTTAGCTCAAGAACTGAAGAATTGGGGAAGTAAACCATTTAAATTTCTTAATTGTTGGCTTGAACATAAAGATTTTGATGAGGTCTTGGGTGAGATGTGGAAAGACTCCTGCAGTCGATTTCAGGGGAAATTTCAACTCATCAAAAAACTGGGCACGATCAAGCAAGCATTAAGGGAGTGGAATAAGAATGTCTTTGGGAACATTGATGAGAACATTAAGGTTTTGGAAAAGAAAATTGAAGTGTTGGATAGGATCACAGATTGTCGTATGTTAAATAGAGATGAGAGAAGGCTATTGTTTTCTTTGAAGAAGGATTTGCACGCCAGAGAGAGACAACAAGAATCCTTATGGCAACAGAAATCTAGGATAAATTGGTTGAGGAGTGGGGATAAAAATACTAGATTTTTTCATGTAAGTGCATGCAACAGAGGTCGTCGTAATTACATTCGTCATGTCAAAGTTGGGGAGTCCCTTGTAGCTGAACCAATTGAAATTAAAGCTGCAGCAGTGGATTATTTTTCTGAGGTATATAAACCATGCCCAATGTGAGATATAGGTGGGGGAACATTCCTGTCAAGAAAATCTCTCGTGACCATGCTGCCTTACTGGAGAACCCATTTGAGATGGAGGAAGTTAAAAATGTCATTTGGGAATGTGATGGGAGCAAGGCCCCGGGCCCCGACGGTTTCAATCTCTTGTTCTATAAGAGGGCCTGGGAATTTATTAAAGAAGATCTCATGGATCTGCTCAACGAATTTCATAGGACCGGGAGACTACCTAACGGAGTGAATTCAGGGTTTTTATGTTTAATTCCCAAGCGAGTAGATGCTGAGGGTTTTGGTGATTACAGACCTATCTGCTTAATTCACGCCATTTACAAAATAATCGCAAAAGTTCTGTCCAAGAGAATGAAGGTGGTGATGAAAGATGTGATCAACGCGAATCAGTATGCTTATGTTGAAGGCAAGCAAATAATGGACTGTGTGTTGTCTGCTTCAGAAGTTATTCACAGGCTTAAAAAGGACAGAAAACAAGCAGTAATATGGAAAATAGACTTTAGGAAAGCCTATGATTCTGTATCATGGGATTTCTTGATGGAGCTAATGGCTGCCATGGGTTTTGGTGATTTGTGGAGGAGATGGATTTGGGGTTGTGTCAGCTGGCCCAAGATGGCAGTGATTTTAAATGGAAGTCCCACAGAAGAGTTCATTGCGCATAGAGGCCTCAGACAAGGCGATCCTCTATCACCTTTCTTATTTAACATACTGGCTGAGGGGTTATCATGCCTTGTCAACAAGGTGGTGTCTGCGGGATTGGTCCAGGATCTTAGGATCAATAATGAGTCCTTATCCCTTCTTCAGTATGCTGATGATACTCTTTTTTTCTGCCCTGATGATCAAACCTCCCTGATTAACTTAAAAAGAGTTTTGCGCTGCTTTGAAGTCATGTCTGGATTAAGTATTAATTTTCACAAAAGTAGTGTGGTGGGTATTAATCTACCGTCGCAAAGGAGTAATCAGTTAGCCGGTTTGTTGCTGAGCAAGGCAGAACAGCTTCCTATTACTTACTTGGGGCTTCCTTTAGGCAGAAACATGCTGAGAATTAAAGCTTGGGATCCAATCATCGAAAGGATTAAAAGCAGATTGGCACTCTGGAAGAGCAAATTCTTATCATTGGGAGGAAGGGTGACCTTGATTCGGGCAGTCTTAGGTAACTTGCCTATTTATTACATGTCTCTGTACAAAATACCAGTAGGTGTGGCTAAAAAGATAGTCAGTTTACAGAGGAATTTTTTGTGGGGCGGGGGTGGAGATAAGAAGAAAATGTGCTTGGTGGCTTGGAAGAAAATTTGCAGGCCCAAAGATTGTGGTGGGATGGGCATAGAGAATATCCTTGTCAAAAATCGTTGCTTATTATTCAAGTGGATGTGGAGACATGCCAACTGTAATCAAGAGTCGACAGATGTGCCTTTCTGGTCAAAAATCCTGCACAACGGATATATGAGCACTCCTACT
This sequence comes from Turnera subulata, assembly GCA_028386065.3. NCBI lineage: Eukaryota > Viridiplantae > Streptophyta > Magnoliopsida > Malpighiales > Passifloraceae > Turnera > Turnera subulata. The sequence continues at coordinate 34,222 of JAKUCV010007333.1, forward strand.
TCGGTATCGTCTTGGCCATTATTCAACAGCGGGAGGCTGTCCATTATTTGGAGAAACATCACTGAAGCTGGGGAGTTTAGTCATGGGCAGAATATGGGTTTTTGCGACAGGATAAATGTGGATGTTCAGGATGGGAAGTGGTGCAAATTTTGGCTAGATAGGTGGCTGAACGGAGAAATTTTGAAAGATTCTCACCCTAGGCTCTTTGCTCTGACCATGGAACAAGAGGCAGTCGTAGCTGATGTTTTAGGCAACAACGAAGGGCCACAAACATGGAATTTTTCTTGGAGAAGGCAGCTTTTTTCGTGGGAGATGGAGGATGCTGATTTATTATACAGGAAGCTGTCCAACGTGATGCTTAGGTCGGGTACACCAGACAAGTGGAGATGGATGGAGGAGTCCAAAGGGATATACACTGTGAAGTCGGCTTATATGTATGCTAGAAGTGCATCCTCACCAGCGAGTGGCAGGCCGTGGATTTGGTTCAATTGTGCTCCTTTCAAAGTAGAGTGTTTTGTGTGGATGGCCTTGCATCAGGGCATTGCTGTTCGTTCGATCTTACTCAGAAATAACATTATTGTAAGTGAGAATGCTCTCTGTCCTTTTTGTAGTGAGGAAGTTGAATCTAGGGATCACTTACTGCTACACTGTCAGTTTTCTTGGCGTTTATGGAGCAAACTGTGTTGTTGGTGGGGTATGAGTTGGTGTATACCACGATGCTTTGAAGATTTTGTATGGCAATGGATGAGTTTGGCTGGGAGCATGAAGGCTAGAGCCCCTTGGATGGTAGTCTGTTTTTCAACAATCTGGAGTTTGTGGTTAGCTAGAAATAAACTGGTTTTTCAATCTCAAGAAGTGGAGTGGGGTGGAATGTTGGACCGTGTGCTGTTCCGATCTCTCCTATGGTTCAAAGCCAAACAGCCAAGCTACCCTTATGACCTCTCCGCATTACTCTTGAATCCGGATAGCATCACGGTTTGGTGTGGTCCTCGCTGCGATTACAAATTGGTTTAGGATCATTGCTTGTTTTTCAGTATCTTATCGCAATGTAGATGTGTTCTACTTAAATTAACATATGCAGGCTTGAGTCATCTTTTTGATGACCTGAGCTTACCGTTGTGTAACTATTTCTCATTTACAAGATATCGTTTTTCATCAAAAAAAANGGTATTTTCAAAACTGCAAGAGAGGTTTGGGTAGCAATCGAAACCCTTTTTTCATGATTACGTACATGCTAGATACATGGAGTATAGGTTTGCTTTTGTTCAGTGTAAGAAAGGAACTAAAACTATTTCTGAATATCTTCAATCCGTCCGTAGTTTTGTTGATAATCTTGATTCTATAGGCCGTGGTTTGAATGAGGATGATGTTATTCTTCAAATACTAGATGGTTTGCTTCATGAGTATTCTGATTTTGTCACCGTCATGACTTCTAAAAATCCTTTGCCCTATTATTTCGAGCTTCGTTCAGCGTTACTTGCTCATGAATCTCACCTTGGTAAGAATCGCTCTTCATCTACTGCTATCACTCTTGATTCGTCTCAAGCCTTATTTACCTCCAACCGAGGGCGTGGTAATCGGTATGGCTTTCACAATAAATGTGGAGGTCGTTACAATAACCAATATGCACCCCGTCTACCTTTTAACTTCCATTATACACCTTCTCCTTCTGTCCTCGTCATCCTCTTCGTCTTTGTTAGGTCCAGGTTATGTTTGTTGTCAGCTTTGTGATGGTTTTCAGCATACAGCAAAACACTGTCCCCAACGTACGTCTGTGCAGCCTTATGCCGACGTGCATGATATTGCCTCATATCCCAGTTCTTCTTCTTCCTCTGGTTCTCCCTGGTATGCAGATACTAGGGCTACTAGTCATATGACACATTCCTCTTCGCATATTGATTCATACCCAGAGTATTCTGGCACCGATTCAGTGCAAGTTGGTGATGGTACGTTTATTCAAATCACTCATATGTTGGTCACAAAGTTTTCTTCATTGGTTCCATGTGTTTTTGTTTACGTGATGTTCTTGTTGTTCCTGCTCTTACCAAGAGTTTGATTTCAATTAAACGTTTTGCCATTGATAATAATTGTTTTGTTGTTTTTGATTCCACTGGTTTTTCTGTGAAGGGGCGGCATTTTCACCACCAACAGATACGTTGCAGTGATTTTGGCCCTCTCTATTTTGCCCGTGTTTCTGCACCAGTTCAATCCTCTTCTGTTGCTCTTACTAGTGTTCGTTTGTCTTCTTCTTTATGGCACAATCGCTTGTGTCACCCGGGTGCTCCAGTTCTTCGACACTTTTTGCAGTAAAATTCGTCTCTTTTCTCTTCTTTCATTCCTGATTTAGTTTGTCATGCTTGCCAATTGGGAAAGCATACTCAACTTCCTTATCCGAGCTCTTCAGAGCCATGTTTGGGGTTATTTCAAATTGTGCGTTGTGATGTTTGGACATCACCGGTTATTTCTTTTAGTGGTTTTCGTTATTATGTAATTTTTCTGGATGAGTTTTCCAGGTTTTGTTAGATTTATCCATTACGTAATAAAAGTGAAGTTTTTGCAAAATTCCAACAATGCCATGCTGAAGTTAGCACTCAATTCTCTTTGCCAATTCGTTTTTTACGAAGTGATGGGGGAGGTGAATTTTGCAGCACTGAATTTGATACATACTTGCATGATAATAGCATTCTTCGGTAGGTTTTTTGTCCTTACAGCTATCAACAGAATGGCATGGCTGAAAGGATGCATAGAATGTTTTTGAATGCTATACGATCCATTCTTTATCATGCACATTTGCCGCTAGCTTTTTGGGTAGAAGCCCTTCATTATGTTTGTTTTGTTCATAATCGTCTCCCACATAGTACATTATAATGGTTTAGTCCTTATCAGATTCTTCATGGTGTCAATCCATCTATTAATCAATTTCGAGTGTTTGGATGTGCTTGTTATCCTCATAACATGCATCCCACTTCTCATAAGCTTTTTCCTTGCGCTACACTTCATGTTTTTCTAGGAGTTTCTAATCACTATAAAGGGTTTCGTTGCTACAATATCTCTACAAAGAAAGTCCTAACTTCACGCAATGTCACTTTTGACGAAACTTCTTTTCCCTACACCCGATTGCCTTTATCCCAACATAGATTGAATTCCTCACCTACCGATCCACTAACTTTTTAACCTGCCTCTGTTTTCAAACTTTTTGCTGCACAGGTTCCGTCGACATCACAAAGTGTCTTCCCCTCTCCTCTTAAGTCACCATCTTATCCTTCTTCAAATTTTATTTCTTCCTCGCAACCACACTCTTCTCCTCTCTCCTCTTCTCTTTACAACGAGTCCCATGCACCAACCCCAGCACCCATCACAAATGCGTCTCAGCCCGATCACTCTGCTCACACACCCACACCTATCCAAGACTCTACTCTACTCGCACAATCCTTTGCTTCCCCACCCGCAGCCAACCCACCTTTCCTTTCACCCGACCCTTCCTCCGTATCACCTGAACCTTCTTTTTTGGGACCCTCTCATCCTATCCATCCTATGGTCACTCGCAATCGCGATGGGACCCAAAAACCTCTTCAACGTTTGAATCTTAACACTAGCTACCACTACTAACACAGACCCCACGACCTTTCTTCAAGCTTCAAAGGACAAACGATGGTGTGATGTTATGAACGAAGAGTTTCAGGCACTTCAAACAAATAAAACATGAGTTCTTGTTCCCTCGCCTCCGGCGAGTAAGTCATTGGGTCCAAGTGGGCATATCGAAGGAAATTCAACTCTGATGGTTCTTTGGAGCACTACAAAGCGCGACTTGTGGCACAGGGTTTTAGCCAGAAACCAGGGGAGGATTATAACAAGACCTATAGTCTTGTTGTCAAACCAACAACGATTAAGACGGTTCTTACTTTAGCTATTTCCAATAGCTGGGGTCTTCGGCAACTAGATATTAAAAAACGCATTCCTTAATGGTTTATTTCAAGAGACAATTTATATGCGGCAACCACTGGAATTTGAGGATCCTCGTCATCCTCGTCATGTTTGTAAGCTTCAGTGTGCCTTGTATGGTTTGAAGCAGGCACCTCGTGCCTGGTACCATCGTTTTGCTTCTTGTTTGTGTTCCAATGATTTTGTTGCAATCGAATCAAAAGCATCTCTCTTTGTTTTTCGCTCTGCACATGGTGTTGCTTTTCTTCTCTTGTATGTGGACAACATTGTCTTGAGTTCTAACGATGTTCTTCTCGTGCGATTACTTTGTATGCTGAAGCAGGAGTTTCGTATGACTGATCTGGGTGATCTTCAATATTTTTTGGGAATACAGGTTCAGCGTGTTCAAGATGGTGTTTTCTTATATTAACAAAATATCTCCACTCTATTTTTCCCCATGCAGGTCTCACCACTTGCAAACCGGCTGCGACACCAATGCAACCAAAACAGGTACTTTCTCTTGGTCATGGTTCTCCTCTGTCTGAACAAGATCAAAAGCTCTATCGCACAATTGTGGGTGCTCTTCACTATTTAACTTTTACACGCCCGGACCTATCCTTTGCTGTCAACTCGGTTTGTTAGTTTCTTCATTGTCCTACATCTGATCACTGGAAAGCAGTAAAGCGGATTCTGAGGTATCTTTTTGGAACTCGTGATGATAGCTTCTTATCCGTTCTTCTTCTTCTTTACCGTCCTTGGTGGCTTACACCGATGCTGAATGGGCCGGGTGTCTCGATACACGGCGTTCAACAACAGGTTACAGTCTTTACTTGGGCGAAAATTTGATTTCATGGTCAGCTAAAAAACAACGCACAATGTCCCGCAGCAATGCTGAATCTGAATATCGTGCTCTGGCTAGCACTGTTGCGGAGGTTTGTTGGTTGCGGTCTTTGCTGCTGGAACTGGGGTTTTCACCGTGGTTACCGATTATGTTCCACTGTGATAACTTATTTGCTATACATCTTGCATATAATTTAGTCCAACATCAGTATCTGAAAATTGACCTTCACTTTGTGCGTGAGCGAATTCAATGGGGACAGATTGAAGTAACATATGTTTCTGCTGATCAGCAGCTTGCTGATGGTTTAACAAAATCTTTAAGGGTAGTTCCTTTTCAGTTTTTCAGAAATAATTTGAGTCTGGCTAGTCTAGCCACCCTCAAATTACGAGGGAGTGATAAGAATAGAAATATTGATACATTAGGCTAGTTAGTTTAGATGATGTTTTACTTATACTATAATAGATATGCATGTAAATCCTATTATAAAAAAGTGTCAGGTACCTTGTAAATGGTATCCTGAACACCTTTCGTCCATTCTTGGTGAAGACTGCTTATAGAGCTTTATTTGATTACTTGCAGCAAATAAAGCAGAATAAAGGTTCATCTTCGGCTGTAATTGTGTATTTAGGCTTTTCGGAAAAAAGTTATGGAGCCTTTCCTATCATGAACAAAGTGAAAATCTTTGCTTTGAGGGTGTCTTATGACATTATTCCAACAAGGAGGGACTTAAGATGCAATTAATGATTCCACCTGTCCATTTTGCCCATGTTGTGTGTGAATCAACCTTCCATTTGTTCTTTGGCTACGAACGAGTAGGGGAATTATGGCATGATTTGTATGGTGTAGTTGACATGATTGTGGCCAGTAATGTTCCTATGCATGAGTTCTTCCCTAATCTATTAAAGGGCAAGTCCAATGATCAAGGCTCTCTATTTTACTAACAGCATGAAAAATTTGGCATCAAAGAAATTTGTGTTTCTTCCAAAATGACTCACTTTCAATGGACCAGCTCTTATTGGCTATAGAGCACCAACTTGAACAACTTTCCAGGATTTCTTCAAGGAGTTGTGGCAACTATTTTCTCTATATACATTTGGAAAACTCTTCCATCTGGATATTATAAGCTCAACTCGGATGCTGCTTTTGTTGATGTTGATCGAGACGTAGTTGGGATTGGTGTGGTCAACTGTGATTGTGAGGCTCCTTTATTGTTGGTTGTTCTTTAAGACACATTGGTATTTTCCTTCCTCCCTATGCAGAAGCCCTAGCCGGGTATAATCTTTGCAAGTGAATGTGGTATATCTGGTTTGATTTTAGCGTCAAACTATAAAGTTCTCGTTGATTGTCTTCAAGCTCCTCCAAAGCCTGATGCCTCTGGCTTTGGTATTTTGTTAGATGATATAGTAGGTTGTTTCTCTTTTGTAAATGTGCTTGGTCAATCTTTTATAAAGGGAATTCGATAGCCCATGGTTTAGCTAAATTTTTTTTTAGGAACCAACTGCATTTATTGATTAAACTGAATGAGTTACATCAATATCAGCCCTAAGAAAGTGTAAAACACTACTGGAGAAGTCAGAAAACCATGACTGTTCTGGAACAAAAGAGAAAGCTAACTGGCAAAGCTCATGAGCTGCCTTATTACAATGACGTGAAATATATGAGTAGTGAATAGACTAAAAAGAACTTGCAAGTAAAAGGATCTTGCCAACAATGGGACCAGTGGGAGAATTGTCCTGCTATGGGCATTGAAGGGCCCTAATGATCAGCTGCGCATTGTGGAGATGTGTATATTTAGGGTTTAACTCAAGGCACACTAATTGTGATGCCTCCTATGCATTTTATAGATCAGCGTTACGTAGAGTTACAAGAGATAGAGTCATATGCAAACACTACATATATATCCTATACAGCTGGTGTTAACAACGTCTGTGTGTCAAATACAATCTATGCTAACACTCCCCCGCAAATTGAACCGGGGTCTTGTAGAGGGTCAGTTTCTTTCGAAGCTGGTGATATCGTGTGAGAGATAAAAGCTTCGTTAGGATATCGGCAGCCTGTCCTTCACTGTTAACAAAACGAATATGGAGCTTGCCCCTCGTAACCTGTTCTCGTACAAAATGATAATCTAACTCCACATGTTTGGTGCGCATGTGATGGACTGGATTGTGACTAAGGTATGTTGCACCAATATTGTCACACCAAAGGATTGGAGCATCATGAGAAATGCCAAGTTCGTCAAGTAAGAAGGTAATCCATAACAGCTCGGCACTCCCATCAGCTAGAGCTTTATACTCTACTTCAGTGGAGGACCGAGCCACAGTCCGTTGCTTGCGTGAACCCAAGAGACGAGATTACTGTCGAGGAACACAAGATACCCTCTTGTTGACTGGCGATCATCCGGGATTCCACCCCAGTCTGCATCCGTGTAGACGTGCAGTGAAGATCGAGAGCCACACCGAAGGTGAAGACCATAAGCAAGTGTGTGTTTCAAGTAACGCAAGATTCATTTCACGGCTACAAAATGATCATTTTGCGGTTGGTGCATAAACTGGCTTACGCTTCCCACCGCATAGATAATATCTGGCTGTGTCAGCCATAAATACTGCAAGGATCCAACCAATTGCTTGTATAAAGTTGGATCAGAGAAATCATCATCATCTGACATGCGCAGCTTTTTGGAAGTTGATGCCAGAGTTTGCACAGGTTTACAATCAAGCATTCCAGCCTTGTGTAATAAATCCTTGATATATTTTTGTTGGGTCAGTATTACACCATCCTGAGCATAAGTGGCCTCTATGCCAAGAAAGTATTTCATCCTATCAAGATGCCGTATTGAAAATTCTACCCCAAGCCTTGCAATGAGCTGCCTAACAAACTGCACATTATTCCCAGTCACAAGAATATCATCCACATAAATGAGAAGATAAACAACAATCCCAGCCTGTCGAAAGATCAAGAGAGAGGAGTCTGAGCGAGAGATAGAGAAACCACAATGAACCAGATAATCACTGAGCCTTTTATACCATGCCTGAGGCGCCTGTTTCAGACCATAAAGAGATTTTTGCAGCCGAGTCTCGAGCAATGAACCCCTGTGGTTGAGCCATATAAACTTCTTCATCAAGCACACCATGGAGGAAGGCGTTACGGACATCCAGCTGCTGCATTGCCCAGTTGTTTGAAATGGCATGGCTCAGAACAACTCTAATGGTGGTTGGTTTTACAACTGGGCTGAAAATCTCAGAGTAATCAATGCCCTCTCTTTGGTGAAATCCTTTATAAATGAGATGCGCTTTGAAGCGCTCAATCTAACCATTCGCCTTCCTCTTAATGCGAAATACTCACTTGTTCCCGACTATGTTCATACCTTTAGTATATGGGACAAGCTACCAGGTATTGTTTGTGAGCAAGGCATTGAATTCATCTTGCATCGCATCCCGCCAGACTTTATGCTTACTGGCTTCGGTATAAGATGTAGGTTCATATGTTGGTGTGTGGTGGGCATGATAATTAGATGGAGAATATCTATCTACAGGCTTTGGTTTTGGTCGTAACGTCATTTTGCGTGGTGGTGATGGAGGGGATTCAGGTGATGGAAGTGGTATTGGTGATGAAGAAGAAGTCTCAGCATTATCCAAAAAGAGTCTAGGAGAGGAAGAAGTGCTACGATGGGATAGAACATGTGTGTCTTTTGTTGGTGTGGTAACAGGCGTGGAAGTATGGGTCTGTGTATTAGAGGAGGATGATGTTTGTGTGGGTAAGGAAATAACAGGTGTAGTAGTGGCAGAATTAGAACTCTGAAAGGATGAGGAAGCAAACCTGTCATGTGAGATTGGAGGAGTCGGAGTTATGATGGACTGTGATGTCGATGCAGTGGGCGGGAAGAAGACAGTCAGTGGCACTGTGACCCACCTATCAGTTTGAGATTGAGATAAAGACTGTGTTGGTGTGTTATGGTGAAAAGGAAATATATGTTCAAAGAACTTAACATGTCGTGCAATAAACACGCTTAGTATGCATATCTAAGCATCTGTAACCATGATGACTTGGACTGTATCCCAAAAATGTGCACGGGTTGGATCTGTAATCAAGTTTGTCGCGATTATATGGGTAACATAAGGTTCCGAACACATGCAGAAAGCTGTAATCAGGTTTGTGAGAGTGGATAACCTCATAAGGCGACTTATTATCTAAGATGCGAGTAGGCAGACGATTGATTAGAAAGACTGTTGTATCAAAGGCAAAGTGCCAATATTGAAAAGGAATTTTGGCTGTGGCCATTAGTGTAAGACCAGTCTCAACTATGTGCCTATGACGACGTTCTATGAAACCATTTTTCTCATGCGTATGTGGGCATTGAAGGCGATGTTTGATACCACAAGTTTCAAAATAAGTGTGTAATTTTCTGTACTCCCCAACCCAGTCAGTTTGTATGGATTTAATCTTAGTTGCAAATTGTCGTTCGACTTCAGCTTGAAAGCGCTGGAACACATTATAGACATCAGATTTCTTTTTGATAGAATAAAACCACAAATGCTTACTAAAATCATCAAGGAAAACTACATAGTACTTGTAACCATCAATACTAGAATATGGAGAAGGACCCCAAACATCACTAAATAAAAGATCCAAAGTTTTGGCTGACCGATGAAAAGAATTATTCAAATGCAAACGACTCGATTTCCCAAGGGGACACGAAAGACAAGAATAAGAACTAGAGGAGCTAGACAAAGAAAGACCCAAAAACCGAAGAACTTGTTGTTGGACTTGCTGGTGTGGATGTCCAAGTTGATGGTGCCACAATTCTTCTCCAACCCGCGTCACTGTCAGCACCTGAGGAGAACCCGGGCTGAAGACATACAATCCTCCACTACTCCGGCCGGTAAGAATTGTGTTCTTGGTGAGTCAGTCCTTCACAAAGAAAGTGTCAGGATGAAACTCAAAAAAGACGTTATTATGTTGTGCAAATTGCTGGACAGAGAGCAAAGACTTTGTAATAGAAGGGACATGAAGAGCATTGTTAATGGTTAAAGAACATGTAGGAGTAGAGATGAGAGAATTACCAACACCTGAAACCGACAAATCATGATCGTTTCCAATCTGCACGGTATCGTGGCTAGGATACTCAGAATAATTGGAGAGGCTATACTGGTCAGGAGTCACATGGTGACTAGCCCTAGTGTCCGGAAGCCATTGAGTCGAGGAATAAGGGTATGAGACTGTGTTGGCTGATGGAATAGGGGCATGCCTCTAATAACATGTTAGCGCAAGATGACCCACTTTATTACATATCTGGCACCTCGGACGTGGAGAATCTGACCCTTTGTACTGACGATTATCATAATTTTGGCGTTGTTGGTTAATGAAATTGTTGTTCCAGCCACGGCCCCGTCGTCCTCGTCCCCCTCCAGTGCGTTGGGTAGGTGGAAATTGTTGCCTTTGGGCAACATTAATTGAAGGAGTACTGGTCGGACTGGCCTCCTTTGGCTATTCACTAGTGGCCGACGGCTGAAGCGAGAGAGCATTGAGAGGGTGATTATGCATGAACTCATAGCTCATGAGTGCACCCTACAATTTTGCAAAATTAAGAGGTTCTAGTCGTGCCGAAACAGTGGTGGCAAAAGTTTTCAAGTCAGGTTGTAAACCACGAATTACACAGATTTGAAAAATCAATAGAGGAAACCGATTGACCACTGTTGGCCAACTCATCGGAAAAATTCTTTGCCCGATTCATATACTGGACAACAGGCTCGTCCTGGTTCTGAGTGATCTGCTGGAGCGCTGAATGTAGAGCCATTCTCCTTGCCTGATTTGGGGATGCGAGAGACGATTCAAGAGCATCCCAGGCCTCTTTTGAGGTGTTGATACGGCAACAGCCCTAGAATCCACTATTTCCACCTCCGTAACTATCTGATTGTCCCGATCGTCAATCTCAATCAAACTCGCCGTGTAAGTCTCCTTCACCTCCTAATCTCTGCAAGGATTAGACAACAAAGAAGTAGATACACAACAATAGGCTTTAGCAATTCTATTCTTTACCTCCTAGACTCAATTAAGGAATAGGCAACAAAGGGATTAGAATCACAAGGAATTGAATAAACGCCACAAGCAAGAAACTTGATAAGTAAACTCAAACCCTAATATAAAACCAAGAGAATCCACTCTCGAACACGATTGAATCCACAATCAAAGAAAACCTCAAAGGCAATTTTATTCTCTCAAAATAGTTTGTGCCGAAAACATAAAGTAATGGTTCCTATTTATACTAAATCCCTAACCCTAATTCGGCATCAATCCCAAATCCTAGTCAAATTGGATTTTGACTTTGTCTCCAAGTTTGACACCTAATCTAACCCAAAGACAACTAGGTTTTAATTGAATCCAACATGGAATCGAACTCAAATAAACCCAAACTAATTAACTAAAGCCCACAATAATTAAACCCAATTATATGGACTTGACCCAAATTAAAAAAAAGACAAAACTGAATTTTCGGACAGATTCTGTCCGTCTAATTCAAATGCATTTTACGTAAAG